>JAPMLY010000422.1:0-209168 GCA_026401115.1 Tetraselmis chui | reverse complement strand
GGACATACCAACAACTCGGCCAAGTACTTAGTGAGACTTGTTCTCGGCGGACATTGAGTGACCGGCGTCAAAATTATGTGTAGGGTATCAAGAATTATGTCATAACGTAGCACAAAGTCGACTTGACGGCCATCTTTGCAATTCGCGGGGCGAGGAAGGGATTATCATGAGAACTTGCGCGTGAGGGGGGCACACGCTGCAAAAATGTATTGCAAATTTAGATGTAGAACTTGATTCTGAGAGAGCGGGATTGAAATCTTTGACAATGGTCGTATTGCGCAGCGATATGTGATGAAATATATCGACGCAGTGTAAAAATTATAATGTCAGAATCCAAAATAAAGTTTAAAATCCCATGTTTAGCACAATCAACTAAATTTACGAGTTTCTATTGCAAAAGTTGAGAAACTCGTTTTACATTTCCAAAAAGCGGACACTGTAGCACCTCCCCTAAAGATTGACATTGCATCGATTTCTGGTATTGACAGCCTCACTTGCGGCGTTCTCTTTCAGCCATCAGAGGTATGATGGCTCAAAACCTTACGATGCGTATACCAAAATGTGGTTAAGCACTGCTCGCATGTAAATATCTATGTCGTGATTTATCATATAATTGAGATACCCAAAGAAGATTCACCTTTTTCTGCAGATGAATGTTTCGAAATAGGACATCGCATTCACCATGCCCAAGCGAATTGATCTAATCAACATTCCACAAACGGTCCGAATATTTCAAGAAGCAAAATGAATTAGGAACATTTTGAAAGGTGAAATTGCGGAGAGCGACCCCGCACGGACCCGTGTAGCGCTAATTGTACTAACTCGTGTAGCAACAACTCCATCACACCCCGAATTAGCTCACTCCACCCTCCCCCGGCATGCAAGCAATTTTTGCGGTCCGCACAGAGTGTGAGAAACCCACCACAGTCATGACTGGAATTTGACACCCTCGTATGTTTAACACTCTCAAATTCCTGCTCAAGCCCGTGTTCCAATAAATGCCGCTAATTGCTAGGTTTGCATTGAATGGATAATTTCTGACAATCAAATTGAATCACAACTACCGTTACATTGACATCCTTATTTATATCAGAGCATAATAAAGAACATAGCGAACGTCACACGGCACTCTTCTAACCTCAGTGAAAATGAATCGATGGGCGACAAATCGGCGAGTCGCTCTGAATTACAGTTACTTTAATCAACCACAGGACAATAGAGCCCGCGACTTGACGGACCTACCGAAAGATAGGTAGACAGCCAACCGACAACGCGAACGAGATATGACGTTTGGGGCTCGGTGATTTAGTATACGGGCAGGAGCGCGGCAAGAAGGGTCGCCGCAAGGGAGATGATCGCCGCGAGGGGGATGACGGTGGCGGGGACGGCGGAGTCGACGGCCGGTGTTGGTGTAGGAGTGGTGGTCATGACGGGGCACACCGGCGCGCAGTTCATGCAGTGGGTGTCTCCAGGGAGCCAAAGGTCGAGGGTGTCCGAATTCTCGCACTTCACCGTCTCCGCGGTGCACCCGTCCGGGATCTCCATGCAGCTCAACCAGCAGTACGTCTCAGTGGAATTGCAGCTGCCCTCTTCGGCGTGCTCCACCAATAGGTGTCGCTGCAGGAAGCGACCAGAAGCCTGCGTGAAACACAACCAGGCGCGAGTCAGCGGGGCTGATGGGCGCAACATGAGTATGCTGCCATTACTAATTCCCCATTTACTTGTATTTACGCATCAATCTACAGCAGGGCGCGCACTGAACGCGCGCGGGGTGCGGAGAGCGGAGTTCCCCTTTAGGGTCGCATGGGATTGTTGCTTACAAAACGAAAAATGAAAAAAAACGAAGGGAAAGGCAAGAATGATATGCATGGGAGGTGGGGGGTGGTAGATCCAATATTAAACAATATTTCATTCCAAACAAATGTCACATCCGGAAACAACCTTATCTCATGCATCGCGGCCCACGTCTCCATCACTCGCATCATATAGAGATAGAGAGACAAAAAGAAAGGGTGGTGGGAGGGGTCTGAGGAGAGAGAGAGAGAGAGAGAGAGAGAGAGAGAGAGAGAGAGAGAGAGAGAGAGAGAGAGAGAGAGAGAGAGAGAGAGAGAGAGAGAGAGAGAGAGAGAGAGAGAGAGAGAAGAGGGAGAGGGAGTGGCTGTACGTTTGGCAGGTTTTGGTACGTTTTTTATATTTTCATACATATATTTTGGGAAAATAAAAATACGAAGATACGACGATAGATGCACGAACGTTTCTGCCGATACACTTGGTACGTTTCGGTACATTTCGGTACGTTTCGGTACGTTCTGGTACGTCGGTATGCCGCGTCGAATTTTTTGATATGAATATATCCCTAGAGGGGAATCAAGGTATCCCTAGAGGAACATTGTGTACATTTGTATGGAAAAGTGTACGACAATCCCTTGAAAACAACTGTTGGAAATGGCTCTAAGGTAAAAAGAAGAAAAGAACGGAATTATAACGGTCATACGGCGATTGCAACACAATATTGCCCTTTGCTGTGTTATTTTTTGGTTACAAGAAAAACTAGACGAGCACGGACAGGGAAAGTGGGAGGGGAAACAAAAGGGCAAGAGTGACAAGAGGATCACGGAATCCAAAGCACGGCCCTTTGCTGTGTTATTTGGCATATGATATGACGTAAGATAATGGTGCTGCCCTGGCGTGAATAAAATATACGTTCTGGTACGTTTTCGTACTTGAGGTTGCCGCGTCAGATACATTATGGAAGCATATAGGAATCGGAAATATGAGCGATACTATTTGTTTCATTATTTGTTTCCAAAGAAAGTATAAACTAGTAATGAAGAAAGAAACACAAGTACATAAGCATGAGAGAGAGAGAGAGAGAGAGAGAGAGAGAGAGAGAGAGAGAGAGAGAGAGAGAGAGAGAGAGAGAGAGAGAGAGAGAGAGAGAGAGAGAGAGATGAGGGAAGAGGGAGAGAGAGGGAGAGGGAGAGGGAGAGAGAGAGAGAGAGAGAGAGAGAGAGAGAGAGAGAGAGAGAGAGAGAGAGAGAGAGAGAGAGTGAGAGAGGAGGGAAGAGGGAGAGGGAGAGAGAGAGAGAGAGGGAGGAGAGAGATTTCTTTTCCGTATCAATAGTTGTACATTAGTAAGTTATGTCAGTAAGTACTTCAGTATGATTATGTATACTGTATAGGAAATATGGCCCGTACTACATAAACATAAAATATCAATCGGCTATTTTATTACATCAAAGCCAACACGTTTCTTATCCCTGAAAATGTGGAAAAACGTTCCGAATAATGCAAATAAAGTCAATATTCGAAGATACGACGAGCAATGAACGAAATTTTCTGCCAGTACATTTGGTACGTTCAGGTACGTAGTTGTACGTTTGGTATGTTTTATTACGTTTCAGTGCGTTTTCGTACGTTTTGGTAGGTTTTGGTACGTTTTAGTAAGTTTTGAAAACGTTTTGGTTCGTCGGGATGCCGCGTCGGATATTTTGATAGGAAGCTATCCCTGGAGGGGAATACTCTGATAGTTTCGAAATTCTTCATGAGTTTAGATTGAAATGCACAGGGTTTGCAATCCACGCCCTACCGTCGCCACAACGAAAAAGGAATTTCGTAATTTTTCCAACAGGGTGTTTTTAATTTGCCTAATAGAATACACGCGTTCGAATAAGTGCCATTTGTTCAAAGCGGATGTTAGCACCGCCCTCCATTAAAAAAGAAAACTGGAGAAATATATCCATTTACGCGATATCAAGTTAGAATATTTCTGACGCAAGCGACACAAGGAACCAAAAAAAGCAGATTGACAATTAGATACTCACCTGCGTGGGGTGGCACCCGACGCCCATCTCGGCCTCGGCGCTGCCGTTGTGGAAGATGTTAAACATTTGGTTGCGGTACTCGTTGAACGTCATAAGAGTCGACTCGTCGCCGGTCTTCTGCTGCTGCAGCAGCGCGCTGCGCTTCGGGAGCACCATCCGGCCAAACCAGACGCGGCCTACGCCTTCGATGTGCGGAAAGTCGACCTCGTGGCGAGGGACGCTGAGCTGCTCGCCCAGTGGGCTCTCCACCCAGACGTGCGACCCCTCCCCGTTCATCACAAGCAGGCTGTCCGACTGCAGCGCGGGCCGAACCACCTCGCCGCTCGGCAGCTCGAGGTACAGGCCATGAGGCTGCCCCGCAGCAGCGGCAGCCGCCTCGCCGGTCGACAGTTCCACAAACCTACAGCGTGCAGATGGATTGATTGTATGGGAAATAAACAGACGAATAATAGCAAGTTCAACAATCTCGACACGCCGGCGAGGAAGCGCGCCGGCGCACAAACCAAGCACGGAGTTTAAACGTATGTTTTTCGAGAGCATATATAGGCTTTAATTCTATCTGCTCTTTCGGATTCGCCACCAACCACGGCCATGTCGGAATAATAAGCTGAAGAAAGCGGGCCACCAGTAATCAACAGCTGGCAGTGACACCAAACCCAATGACTTATTGGCCCCCATCGTCAAAGAACGCAGGAATAAAAGGTGAAGCGAAAATCGACTCTGCCACAAAGCTCTCTATAATAAACGGTGAAGCTTGTGCTTGTTAACCGCTGCACATTTTCACCTCCTAAAACATTCCAGGCAATGATTTACCAAGAATTAAATAAACACGTCAACGGGAGAATATAATTGTAAATGACGGCCATTAATCAATATCTTTTGAAATGTTTAAAATGCTGAGGGAAATAAGAATACACGACTAAGCGTGCAGGAGAATTGCAGACGCACGGCGGGCTGAACTTGTATGCAATGAGAATAAAGAGACAAAATCAACGAATGTTATGCTGACACGAGGAGAACCAAACACGGGTAGCGTTAGCATGAGCAAGGTGTTTGGTTTACGTACCCAGCGGGTGTCATGACGATGAAGAGGCCCATGTCGGAATGCATGTGCAGCGCCTTGTCGTCCACAGGAGGCAGATCGCGAGTGAAGAGGTGGAAATGCTCCAGGCTCTCTCCCTCCGCAACGTGAGCCGCGTACGATTCGCCAAGGCCGCCGGCGAGCGCGTCGAGAGCCGCAGCGTATGCATGTGCGGTGTCGTCCACGCCTTTACGCAGCGCAGCGGAGGCTCCCACGAAAGAGGGGCAGGTGGCGGATACCTGTGCGCATCACCACGACAACAATAACTCGATAATAAACGGATAATGAGTTTAAACTATATTTTTTTCGACACGACGCGAGCGGCACTATAGTTCCAATCGAAAATTAGCATCAGACAAAATCATACACAATCGACGAGCAGGGAGTTTCAATATCAGCGAGGTAGTGCGTGTCTGGCGTATCAATCGGACAGGTAGAAGCACAGAGCGTATATATTCGATTTATTGAGTTGGAGACATCACATCAAATGAGCCACATATACCTTCTCCGAGAAGGGGATCGCCTGGCTGGCATTGGTGGCAGTGGCGACGGTTGTCCTCCGAGTGGTGTCGGCCAGAACCACCTGCATACACAGCAACAAAGCAAGCAAGCAGCTTGGTGAGGTCCGACTTATTCGTGAATCCGGCAAAAGTGACCCTGACCAAGAGAAAATAGTTTATCAGCACGAATACAGCATCCTGCAAATTTGCAAGACGTGAAAACGCGGTGTCGGATATCCGATGAGCATTTATGACATATATAGATAACCACAGCGGTAAAAGGTGGGCTTTTTGTTACTGGTCGGCTTGCGAGGGGCGTGCTAGCTGGGGTGGGAGTGAACACCGTTTGCGAGTCGTGCCCCAGTTCCATGGCCGCGCCGGAGACGCACATCGCGTACTCCCGCAGCGCTGCCTCCTGCACGCCAGGGCTCGAGGAGCCAACCACAGCGAACACGCCGACGTTCGTCACAGCCGAGCGAATGGCCTCCATAACCTCCGGCGAGCCCGCCTGAGAGGAGCACGTATGTAGCAGCAGTCAGAAGCCGCAGTCCGTAGCGGAAAGAAAGTCGGGTATTAGTATGTACTTAAGTAACCTCATCCAACTTCAACGCACGACAAAATAACTACCTAATAAACTAGCCGGCCTCAAAATAAAAAAGTGTGGCAGATATGGCCAGCGCTACTTCCGAATTTTTTGTTGTCACGAACAGGAGCGGTTCACTGGAGCACTCGAGCTGGAGTAGTAATAACGCCCTACCGCGATTTCCGTCGTTAAACACCTTTCATAACTCGTGTTTTGCCAGCAAAGTATGAAATATTTCAATTCAGGAAACGGCCTGGTAGAATACAGTGCATGAACTCATTTTGACAGCATGACAAGAGGCGGAGGACATAAGGAAAGGTGAGGCTGGCTCGCACCTGCAGGTCGGACAGTGACACGTGGAGAAGATCCATATCGCGAGGGGAAGTGGAGGGAGCAGTAGCGGCGGCGGGCACAGCGAGAGGGAGGACGAGCGCCATCATCGCTAGCACCATGGCGGTCCGCATTGCGCCAACGGGAAGTGACGGAAAATAGGGTACAAGAGTTGGTGGGCGTCAGGTAGAAAAGATGGACGAGAAATGAGGGGACGGACGGGGCGCCGCCAGAGTCGGTGCTGCAGAGAGCTGCTCGAGAAGCGACATCTCATGGCCATTACAGCTTGTTCCTACCGGTGGTGGGCAGTCAGCATCTCACGATCGGCAATGGGAGAGCTCAGTACTAAGTGGTGGCCACTGTACCACCTGGTACAGCCCTTCCGCCCTACCACCTGGTACAGGTACTATTCAAAACAGGTAAAATTACCTGTACATGTACCGGTACAGATACAGTACACTATTTATGGTCAGATTGATTTGAATCCTGCTCCTCACCCTCCCTCCCTCCTCCCTGTTCGTAGCGGGGAGGCTGGGGAGGGGGTGGCTCTACGTGTTTTGTAGCGATCAACGCTGCTCCCGGGGCCTCGTTATGGCCGACGACCGGGCCATTGACCGGCCTTCGCGTCTTGCTCCCGGGCCGTCCCGACTGGCTTCCCCTTCTCCTCTTCCCCCTTTCGCCCGGTCCTCCGCGTCTGGACCTCCCCGTCGCGATTCTGCTGCTCGTCGGGCCCGTGCTACGGTCCGTGCGTCGTCTGCTGTCCCCCCCCCCGCATCCCTTGTCGGTACCTCCGCATCGGGGCGCCGCGCTACTCCTTGTCACAATGCGCGACGCCCTCTTCGCTCTGCTTTGTCTCTACCCCCCCTCGGTGGCTCTTGGGCATCTGTCGTGCGCGCCACTTGCGCCGTCCGTCGCCCGCTTACGAGTCGGTCGGAAAAACCTGCTCCTCTGCGGCGAGCTGCTAGGGTTACCGCTGGTGGGCGGCGGGCTGCCCCTGCCGCCGGTGGTTCGAGGGAGGCTGCCGATGCCTTTCAACGTAGAGCTGCTGCCGCTGTTGCTGCAGCAGCCGCCTGCCATAGAGACGCTGGTAGTGTTGGTACCGACGTTGCTGCTGCTGCTGGTGTTGTTGTTGGGGCTGGTCGGCGCACAGCTGCTGCTGTTGTTGCTGCTGCAGCCGGCGGAAGTAGAGACATTGGTAGTGTTGGTTCCGCCGTTGCTGCTACTGCTGTTGTTGCTGCTGTTGGTGGTGTTGGTCGGCGCACGGCTGCTGCTGCTGTTGCTGCAGCAGCTGCCGGACATAGAGACACTTGTAGTGCTGGTGCCGCTGTTGTTGCTGCCGCTGCTGCGGAGAGTGGTGCTGGTCGGCGCACGGCTGCTGTTGCTGTTGCTGCAGCAGCCGGCGAACGTAGAGACACTGGTAGTGTTGGTTCCGCCGTTGCTGTTGCTGCTGCTGATGGAGGTGGTGCTGGTCGGCGCACGGCTACTGCTGCTGTTGCTTCAGCAGCTGCCGGACATAGAGACAATGGTAGTGCTGGTGCCGCCGTTGATGCTGCTGCTGCTTCTGCTGCTGAGGGTGGTGCTGGTCGGCGCACAGCTGTTGCTGTTGTTGTTGCTGCTGGTGGTGGTGCTAGTCGGCGCACGGCTGCTGTTGCTGTTGTTGCAGCAGCTGCCGGACATAGAGACACTTGTAGTGTTGGTTCCGCCGTTGCTGCTGCTGCTGCTGCTGCTGCTGAGGGTGGTGCTGGTCGGCGCACGGCTGCTGTTGCTGTTGCTGCAGCAGCCGGCGGACGTAGACACAGTGGTAGTGATGGTGCCGCTATTGCAGTTACTGCTCCTGCTGTTGGTGGTGGTGCTGGTCGACGTACGGCTGCTGCGGCTGTTGCTGCTCCAGCTGCCGGACATAGCGACACTTGTAGTGCTGGTGCCGCCGTTGCTGTTGCTGCTGCTGCTGGTGCTGCTGTTGGGGCAGGACGGCGCACTGCTGCTGCTGTTGCTGCTGCAGCAGCCGGCGGACGTCGAGATACTGGTCGGGTTGGTGCCGCCGTTGTTGTTGTTGTTGCTGGTGCTGGTGCTGGTGCCGTTCGGCGCACAGATGCTGCTGTTGTTGCTGCAGCAACCGGCGGACGTGGAGACATTGGTAGTGATGGTGCCGCCGTTGCTTGTGGTGGTGCTGCTGGTCGGCGCATGGCTGTTGCTGCTGTTGTTGCATCAGCCGGCGGACGTCGAGATACTGGTCGTGTTGGTGCCGCCGTCGCTGTTGTTGGTGGTGGTGTTTCTGGTGCCGGTCGGCGCACACCTGCTGCTGCTGCAGCAGCCGGCGGACGTCGAGATAATGGTCGTGCTGGTGCCGCCGTTGCTCCTGCTGCTTCTGCTGCGGCTGTTGGTCGGCGGTCGACTGTTGCTGGTGAGAATGGCGTGTGCAAAGCCGCATCTAGGGGTGTTGGTGTTACTGGTGTTGCTACGGAGGGTGCAGCTGCTCATGCTGCTACACGTGGTTGTGCTGGTTGGAGTGCGGAGAGTGCCGTTCCTACAGGAGATCAGCGCGCTGCTGCTGATGTGCGGAGGGCTACAACTTGGGGTGTTGTTACTGCTGCTACTGCTGCCGGTAGTGAAGGTACTACATGTGGTGGTCCTAATGGGCAAAGAGCTGGCTATGTTGCTGCCGGAGACCCCTTGGCACCTGTTGGTGGTGGTTGGCGCTCAGCCGTTGCTACCAGTGTCCATGAGCAGAGGACTGCGGCGAGTGGTGCTGCATCTGCTGCAACTGCTACATCTATGGGACTTGCGGCTGCCGGAGTTCGCTCGCGCCGGGCTGCTAGTGTTGGTGATGGTGCTTGTGGGCGCAGACATCTGGCTGGTGGCAGGGCCGCTGGTGGTGCTTCTGCACCTGCCTGTGCTGACCCGCGCCCGGTTGCTGCGGCATGGGCTGTTGGACAGAGAGATCCAGCAGGTGATGGCGTTGCTAGTGGTGCTCCCGCAAGTGCCGGTCAGCGACTCGCCGATGCTGCCACAGCCCGTGGGCAGAGGATTGACAGCGGTGCCGGTTCTGCAGCTACTGGTGCCAATGGGCAGAGTGCTTCTGCTGCCGGGCGGAGGGCTGGAGCTGGTTGGTGGCGAGATGATGCTGTTGGAAGCTGGCGAGATGCGGTTGCTGCAATTGGTGCCCATGCTGGAGCTTCAGGGTCGGAACCGGGCCTAAGTGCATCGGGTGTTCTATCCCCGTCGCGGGGGGAATGTTACACTTGCGCTCCGTGTGGCATACGGTTTGCTGGGCGTAAATGGCGCTCTAATTTCGCCAGACACACGAACATGTTCATAACTGGCAATGGCCCCTCTACTTCCGCACACCGTCGCCAAGCTCGCCACCTTGCGACCTCCTCTCCGGCCTTGTTTTCCCTTTGTGCCTCGGGCGACCACCTTCTATCTGCCACCCAAGCTCGCCCTCTTACCGCTCCATGCCTACACTGTGTGGCTGCTCCCGTTTCTCCAATGCTGCCCCACGACTATGTTGGCAGCTCCCGGCCGCCGCTCATTGGATCACGCCCCCTCCGAATGGCTGTCACCCCTCCCCCCCCTGCTTGGGGTGGCCTCCCCCCCTTGGCTCCACTCCCTTCCCCACCCCGGGCCGAACCGGAGCTTACCCCCCTCACTCCCCCCCCTACACATGATGGACCCCCGATACCTCATGGACAACCTTTTATGCCTTCATCTGCAGCTGCACTCCGCCGAGAGGCTGCTCTCCGATCCCCCCCTCGGGCCGCTACTCCTGCCTCATGGTGCTCCGACAACGACCCGGTCGCTTGTCTACTTGAGTTCAGATCTGTCACTGCGGCCCGAGGGGTTTGTGCGACAGCGAGAGACGACCTACGTTCTGCCCTACAAGACACCCTCGAATATGCGACCTCCCTTCCCTCAACGGACTCTCGGGCTGCTGGAGCTTTTTTGGCAATTCACCTCTTTGGTGGCCTCCTCCTTCGGCCGTTCCCGGCGGCGACCGGTGCTCGCATCCGCTCCCTGGTTCAACGTCGAGTCCGTCTCTGGTTCTCTACGTCCGGAGAGGACGGACTCACGGGCATTGACACCCTTCTACGTGATATTCGAGATGGAGGTGAGCTTGCACGTGCGTGCCCGGGAGCTTCTGCGCCTAGACGCCCCGGCGGTCGGGGCCGGGGTGGGGGGGGCTCTCGCCGTCGCCGGGCCCAGAACACTCAACGGGAGCAGCACCACCCACCGACTCGCCTTTCTGAAAGTGACCTCCGACGCCGTGCTGCCTTCCGCCGGGCCCGTGAGCTAGTGGAAGTTGGCCAGTTGCGACGGGCCCGAATGGCCCTAGACGGAGCCGACTTCGGAATGGTGGAGGACGCGGACGCGGCTTTGGCCGCTCTTCAGCGGTTGCATCCTCCTCCCGGTACTCCCCATCCAGACTGTGATCTCCCCGACCCTTTGCCCCCCCCGGCGCGCCCACCCCTCACGTATTTAGATGACAGTGACAGCCTCAAAATATGGGAGGAGTCTATGCTCCTTGTCTTGAGAAAAGCACCTCGCTTGTCAGCCCCCCACGTTGATGGCTGGCGATGGGAACATGTCCGTGACTTGAATGTTCCGGCATGGCGTAAGTGGGTTAACCGCTACTCGGCGGGTAACATTCCCGAGGCTGCGGCGGACTTTCTGGCGAGTGCGACCGGGTGGGCTCTTCACAAGCAAACTGGGGTTGACCGCGACGCCACTCGCCTTCGAGGTGAGGCTCCTAAAGTCCGGCCGTTGGCTGCTGGCAGCGTTTTGTCGCGGTTAGCTCATTGTCACGCCATAGCGCGGATAGCGACTGTCGCGGCCGACCACCTTGGCCCTGTACAACGATCGGTTTTCACCATAGCGGGTATCGAGCGAGCCATTCATACCACTCGCATTGGCCTACAAGCTATTCCTGATTGCAGCCTTCTAAGCTTGGACCTGGAAAACGCCTTCAACACCATCTCCCGCCGGAGTTTCATTGCGGAGCTGTACAAGAACCCTGACTTGCATCCCATTATCCCGTTGGTTGAGATGATATATTCACGGGACTCCACGGTGTATTATTTCGACCCCAACGATGCTTCGCTCCTACACGGCACGGTTCAATATCGTACGGGTGTCCGTCAAGGAGATCCTCTTGGCCCGCTTTTGTTCAACCTGGCGATAAGCACCCCCCTCCGGAATATTGGAGAGCGGTGCAAGGCTTCAGCGGCGATCCAAGCCTTTTCTGATGATGGCAAGTATTTGATCAAAACGCCTTTCGTCCCTAATGTGATTACGGTGGCTACGGAGGAAATGGGGAAAGTCTGCTCGAATGTTCAACCAATCAAATCTTCGTGCATGGTACCTCCGGATACGGCCCTTGAACTTGTCGAGGTGATACGGGCGATGGTCCCCGTTGTTACGAGTACTAGTAACCTTGGAGCCCCTTTGGCGATGGATTTCTCGATGGCAGACGGCCCTCCAGCGTCTCATAACGAGAACTATGTTCACTCTTGGCTGCAAGACACCGTTGAGGCTCATCAACTCCTCTTGGACAAGATTGTATGCTTTGCTATGTCGGACTTCGGAGGGACTCACGCCGCTTTCCGCTTAATGATCACGTGTGCGGTACGCCGCTATGGTTTCTTGCTCCGCACCCTCCCCCCAGATATCTGCCGACCGTACCTTGCTACTGCAGATAGGGCCGGTCGTGCGGCAGTTTATCGAATCTTGGGCGTTTCTTTGGACGCACAAACACTCGATCAACTGAATTGTGCTAAACGACAGCTCTCCCTCCCGGCGGAGTTTGGGGGGCTTAATGTACCGTCCCTTGAGCTCGACGCCGAACCTGCTCACTATGCTTCATTCACTGCGACCCTCGCCAACCTGATTACTGATTACGAGTCCGAGTCGCTAGGTCCTTTGTACGGTCTCATCCGACAGGAACTACAGAATGTTGCCACTTCTACTTTACCGTGGGCGGTCCAATTGCGCAATTCGTACGACTCTATCTCCACTATGGGCGGGTTTTCGGAATCGGAGCTTGTGGTTTTGACTAACACACTGAACCAAAACCTTTCTGACTATGCCGGGCCCGATGTCGAGTTGGTGGTATCTACGGTCAACAATGCGGTGGCACCCGCTACCCAAGTGACTAGCCTACAACTTCCGACTCCCGATGCTCTTACTCGCTTGGGAGATTCTGGGGGCCACATCCAACGGGGCATTTCGCGCATTCTTCGTGCCCGGGCCTACCTTGACCTCTTGGCGTTCTGCAGACCTTCCCCACCGGACTATATGAGGGTGACTTCGGGTACGGGTCGCGGGGCTTTGGCTCTCTTTTTCGCTTCACATGAGTCCAGTTTCAAGGTGCCATCCGATTGCTATAATAAGGCAGCCCACCGGGTGCTTGGCTTGACTGCGGAGCGCGCCGCTCATGTTCGAAAATGCCCTCGGTGCAATGAGGCCCCTTCAGAATCTCGCGGGTATGGATCTTCGTCGACGGTATCGGGCATCTTTATGTCGGGTGAGCGCTCAACAGCCGCTATGCTCATGGACCATATCCCCCGGTGCCCGTGCTCTTGGTATATCATTCAACTCCATGACCGCATTGTCCACGTGCTTGAAGAGTTCATGCTTGAAGCGGGGGCTACTAAGGGCCGGGACTTGCGGTTGGAGGTCCGCCGTATTCGGTCGGGAGCTTCACGTGATCGTCTTGGGGATGTGGTTTGGTTAGACTTCATGGCTCCGCACCGCCATCTTGTTGTTGATGTGACGGTTACAAGTGCTCGCACGAACACCAACGTTCCTCGTATAGGTGCTCGCCTTCCACTCCCTGGCAGCCTTGCATTGGGAGCTCAGCAAAGCAAACTTGATGCGGACCTCCGCACTTCCGCTTTGCTCGGCACGCCTTCGGTTCAGTCGGTCCATGACTACTACCCCTTCGCCATGGAGGATGGGGGCCGGTTGGCGCCGATGGCGGCTGAGTTGGTCGATCGCTTGGCTATTTTGGTGGCTGTACGTCGCTTCCCTGGCATGGGGGCCGCTGACTCTCGTTCCTTGCGCTCTGACAGTTATGTCCGTATGCAGCATTTTGTTCGTCGATCTACTTCTGTTCCGTTTCGGCGTTTTTTGGGGGATGTGCGACGAGAATTCATGCAACGTCTTTCTGCTGCTCTTCATGGCACTCTGGGTTCTTATCTCCAGGACGCTTTTCATGAAGGCAGTGCTGATGCTGTGGCATGCCTTCCTGTTCCTCGGGCTTAGGTTTTTTCTTCCTTTCTTTCTTTTTCTTGCTTGGTGGCCTCCACTGCTTTTTCTTGTAAGAAATTTTCGTACAGAAAAATTTAGAGGTTACGGGTTGGTTACGTTGTTACGGGTACTAGTAACCTTGGAGCCCCTTTGGCGATGGATTTCTCGATGGCAGACGGCCCTCCAGCGTCTCATAACGAGAACTATGTTCACTCTTGGCTGCAAGACACCGTTGAGGCTCATCAACTCCTCTTGGACAAGATTGTATGCTTTGCTATGTCGGACTTCGGAGGGACTCACGCCGCTTTCCGCTTGATGATCACGTGTGCGGTACGCCGCTATGGTTTCTTGCTCCGCACCCTCCCCCCAGATATCTGCCGACCGTACCTTGCTACTGCAGATAGGGCCGTTCGTGCGGCAGTTTATCGAATCTTGGGCGTTTCTTTGGACGCACAAACACTCGATCAACTGAATTGTGCTAAACGACAGCTCTCCCTCCCGGCGGAGTTTAAGGCTAGGGATCAGCCATCGATGCATCGTCGATAGTATCATCATCACCTAGTGATAGTGCCATCGATGTGATAGGTTGCAACATCGACATCGACACGATGGCACTAGTGCTAGCATCAATGCCATCAATTATCAAGACAATTGTAAAATATTGATTATCTAAGCCCAATGTATCGATATATCGTCCCAGATATCGATACATTGGCGATAATATTGGCTTAAATTGCCATCGATGTCAGCATCCCAAACTATCAACACCATCAACATCGACAATCCAAAATCTCAATACCATCAACATCGACGTTGCAAAATATCATTACCATCAACATCGACAAAATTCACTTGATCCCTTGCCTTAGCGGAGTTTGGGGGGCTTAATGTACCGTCCCTCGAGCTCGACGCCGAACTTGCTCACTATGCTTCATTCACTGCGACCCTCGCCAACGTGATTACTGATTACGAGTCCGAGTCGCTAGGTCCTTTGTACGGTCTCATCCGACAGGAACTACAGAATGTTGCCACTTCTACTTTACCGTGGGCGGTCCAATTGCGCAATTCGTACGACTCTATCTCCACTATGGGCGGGTTTTCGGAATCGGAGCTTGTGGTTTTGACTAACACACTGAACCAAAACCTTTCTGATTATGCCGGGCCCGATGTCGAGTTGGTGGTATCTACGGTCAACAATGCGGTGGCACCCGCTACCCAAGTGACTAGCCTACAACTTCCGACTCCCGATGCTCTTACTCGCTTGGGAGATTCTGGGGGCCACATCCAACGGGGCATTTCGCGCATTCTTCGTGCCCGGGCCTACCTTGACCTCTTGGCGTTCTGCAGACCTTCCCCACCGGACTATATGAGGGTGACTTCGGGTACGGGTCGCGGGGCTTTGGCTCTCTTTTTCGCTTCACATGAGTCCAGTTTCAAGGTGCCATCCGATTGCTATAATAAGGCAGCCCACCGGGTGCTTGGCTTGACTGCGGAGCGCGCCGCTCATGTTCGAAAATGCCCTCGGTGCAATGAGGCCCCTTCAGAATCTCGCGGGTAGTATGGATCTTCGTCGACGGTATCGGGCATCTTTATGTCGGGTGAGCGCTCAACAGCCGCTATGCTCATGGACCATATCCCCCGGTGCCCGTGCTCTTGGTATATCATTCAACTCCATGACCGCATTGTCCACGTGCTTGAAGAGTTCATGCTTGAAGCGGGGGCTACTAAGGGCCGGGACTTGCGGTTGGAGGTCCGCCGTATTCGGTCGGGAGCTTCACGTGATCGTCTTAGGGATGTGGTTTGGTTAGACTTCATGGCTCCGCACCGCCATCTTGTTGTTGATGTGACGGTTACAAGTGCTCGCACGAACACCAACGTTCCTCGTATAGGTGCTCGCCTTCCACTCCCTGGCAGCCTTGCATTGGGAGCTCAGCAAAGCAAACTTGATGCGGACCTCCGCACTTCCGCTTTGCTCGGCACGCCTTCGGTTCAGTCGGTCCGTGACTACTACCCCTTCGCCATGGAGGATGGGGGCCGGTTGGCGCCGATGGCGGCTGAGTTGGTCGATCGCTTGGCTATTTTGGTGGTTGTACGTCGCTTCCCTGGCATGGGGGCCGCTGACTCTCGTTCCTTGCGCTCTGACAGTTATGTCCGTATGCAGCATTTTGTTCGTCGATCTACTTCTGTTCCGTTTCGGCGTTTTTTGGGGGATGTGCGACGAGAATTCATGCAACGTCTTTCTGCTGCTCTTCATGGCACTCTGGGTTCTTATCTCCGCGACGCTTTTCAGGAGGGCAGTGTTGGTGTTGTGGCATGCCTTCTTGTTCCTCGGGCTTAGGTTTTTTCTTCCTTTCTTTCTTTTTCTTGCTTGGTGGCCTCCACTGCTTTTTCTTGTAAGAAATTTTCGTACAGAAAAATTTAGAGGTTACGGGTTGGTTACGTTGTTACGGGTACTAGTAACCTTGGAGCCCCTTTGGCGATGGATTTCTCGATGGCAGACGGCCCTCCAGCGTCTCATAACGAGAACTATGTTCACTCTTGGCTGCAAGACACCGTTGAGGCTCATCAACTCCTCTTGGACAAGATTGTATGCTTTGCTATGTCGGACTTCGGAGGGACTCACGCCGCTTTCCGCTTGATGATCACGTGTGCGGTACGCCGCTATGGTTTCTTGCTCCGCACCCTCCCCCCAGATATCTGCCGACCGTACCTTGCTACTGCAGATAGGGCCGTTCGTGCGGCAGTTTATCGAATCTTGCGCGTTTCTTTGGACGCACAAACACTCGATCAACTGAATTGTGCTAAACGACAGCTCTCCCTCCCGGCGGAGTTTAAGGCTAGGGATCAGCCATCGATGCATCGTCGATAGTATCATCATCACCTAGTGATAGTGCCATCGATGTGATAGGTTGCAACATCGACATCGACACGATGGCACTAGTGCTAGCATCAATGCCATCAATTATCAAGACAATTGTAAAATATTGATTATCTAAGCCCAATGTATCGATATATCGTCCCAGATATCGATACATCGGCGATAATATTGGCTTAAATTGCCATCGATGTCAGCATCCCAAACTATCAACACCATCAACATCGACAATCCAAAATCTCAACACCATCAACATCGACGTTGCAAAATATCATTACCATCAACATCGACAAAATTCACTTGATCCCTTGCCTTAGCGGAGTTTGGGGGGCTTAATGTACCGTCCCTCGAGCTCGACGCCGAACTTGCTCACTATGCTTCATTCACTGCGACCCTCGCCAACGTGATTACTGATTACGAGTCCGAGTCGCTAGGTCCTTTGTACGGTCTCATCCGACAGGAACTACAGAATGTTGCCACTTCTACTTTACCGTGGGCGGTCCAATTGCGCAATTCGTACGACTCTATCTCCACTATGGGCGGGTTTTCGGAATCGGAGCTTGTGGTTTTGACTAACACACTGAACCAAAACCTTTCTGATTATGCCGGGCCCGATGTCGAGTTGGTGGTATCTACGGTCAACAATGCGGTGGCACCCGCTACCCAAGTGACTAGCCTACAACTTCCGACTCCCGATGCTCTTACTCGCTTGGGAGATTCTGGGGGCCACATCCAACGGGGCATTTCGCGCATTCTTCGTGCCCGGGCCTACCTTGACCTCTTGGCGTTCTGCAGACCTTCCCCACCGGACTATATGAGGGTGACTTCGGGTACGGGTCGCGGGGCTTTGGCTCTCTTTTTCGCTTCACATGAGTCCAGTTTCAAGGTGCCATCCGATTGCTATAATAAGGCAGCCCACCGGGTGCTTGGCTTGACTGCGGAGCGCGCCGCTCATGTTCGAAAATGCCCTCGGTGCAATGAGGCCCCTTCAGAATCTCGCGGGTATGGATCTTCGTCGACGGTATCGGGCATCTTTATGTCGGGTGAGCGCTCAACAGCCGCTATGCTCATGGACCATATCCCCCGGTGCCCGTGCTCTTGGTATATCATTCAACTCCATGACCGCATTGTCCACGTGCTTGAAGAGTTCATGCTTGAAGCGGGGGCTACTAAGGGCCGGGACTTGCGGTTGGAGGTCCGCCGTATTCGGTCGGGAGCTTCACGTGATCGTCATGGGATGTGGTTTGGTTGGACTTCATGGCTCCGCACCGCCATCTTGTTGTTGATGTGACGGTTAAAAGTGCTCGCACGAACACCAACGTTCCTCGTATAGGTGCTCGCCTTCCACTCCCTGGCAGCCTTGCATTGGGAGCTCAGCAAAGCAAACTTGATGCGGACCTCCGCACTTCCGCTTTGCTTGGCACGCCTTCGGTTCAGTCGGTCCGTGACCACTACCCCTTCGCCATGGAGGATGGGGGCCGGTTGGCGCCGATGGCGGCTGAGTTGGTCGATCGCTTGGCTATTTTGGTGGTTGTACGTCGCTTCCCTGGCATGGGGGCCGCTGACTCTCGTTCCTTGCGCTCTGACAGTTATGTCCGTATGCAGCATTTTGTTCGTTGATCTACTTCTGTTCCGTTTCGGCGTTTTTTGGGGGATGTGCGACGAGAATTCATGCAACGTCTTTCTGCTGCTCTTCATGGCACTCTGGGTTCTTATCTCCGCGACGCTTTTCAGGAGGGCAGTGTTGGTGTTGTGGCATGCCTTCTTGTTCCTCGGGCTTAGGTTTTTTCTTCCTTTCTTTCTTTTTCTTGCTTGGTGGCCTCCACTGCTTTTTCTTGTAAGAAATTTTTACTTCTAATCTAGAGGTTTGCATATCCAATTCCATGTGTACGGGACAGTAACTCTAGCGGTTACTGTTACCGTTAATATCGGCGCGTCTCACCTGCAGGGCAACCGCCTTGCCCGAGCAGTTAGGCGCAACCAACGACCAACGACTTCCCCAACGGTCAGCTCTAGCTAGCCCGTGCCTTATAAGCCGTAGCTAGCAACGAGCCTAGGCCCCCTTTTGTTTTCGCGCTCAGCCAATCTAGGCTTCGCGCGAATGCAGTATCGACTCTCGTAGTCGAGCAGGGTATCAGTTTTACCTTTTCGTCCCATGCGCACTCGAGCGTCACGCGACACTTCCCCTCGTTGAGCTACGCAGTTCAACAACATGCAGCCTGAGCAGTCGACATCCGCCGCATCGGTCGACCCTCACGCTACCTCACTCGAACAACGCACAGCCGAACAGATTAGTACGGCAGTTTTGGCATCGGAACAACGGATTACTGAGCAGTTTTTGGCAGCTAACGTTGCCTTACTCGCTCAACTCGAGCAGACGAGAGCTACACCTGCTACTATTGATCCACAGCATTCCATTCCCGCCGACGCGACAGCGACGGAGGGTGGTACGGCGGCCCCTGAGCCACCTATCGACCTGCTTGACGACGAACCCGACCCCTCCGCGGCCGATTTCGTCGACTTCACCTACTACGGCGAAGTCATCCCAGCCGGCCTCAACCGTCCGCCTCGCGACGTCGAAGAGCCACGTCTGTGGACTCTCACGGACGACACCGCCCGAGCTCTAAGCGACAAACGCACTCAACCGGCGTACGACGAGTACCTACACATCGGGTGCTATGCCTTCTTCGACGGTTGCGCCAACGCGGCAATTGGCGAGGCTTTGGACACGCTGTCGCACGGCCCACCTCTACCGACAGAGCATGCGGCAGCGATTGCCCTCATCCGAGCGGGTCATCGCACCCACACAACGACGGAGGAGGCCGCCCGTACTCGATTGGGCTTCCTCCGCCTCACCAAGGGCGGACAAACGAGCACATATGCGGACCGCGTCTTTTGCCGAATTGGCCCACGAGCGTTTCTGCCGACCGCGCCCTACCGCGGTCTCCGGCCCATTGGATGCGCTCCGCCAAGCGTTCGTCGATCGCACGCTGGAAGTCAGCCTACACGCCGCCAGCAAGGCAGCCGCCGGCGCCGCCTTCGCTAAAGTCACACCGGACAAGCCTACCGGCCCCGACGCGCGAGCCCGCAAGGCCGCCGCCGACAAACGCAAAGCCGCCGCAGCAGCGGCAACTGCAGCCCGCGCTACCCCTCCGCTCAAGCCGACCGATGCGGCTAAACCCTCGGCCAAGAAATGACGGTGTGGCCCGCCGCGCCGATTCCTGCTCCCCGACATCTTCCTTCATGCGCCACCGCGTACGTCGAAGATGGCGGGAGTGGGAGCGCATCGGCGCGAGCGGCAAAGTCCTAAGTTGGATCCGCCATGGCGTCCGCGTGATGTTCAAACACGGCCTACGCCCCAAGCCCTTCAACCACGGCATCTCTATGCTAGACGCGACACCGGCCCAACTCGAGTTTCTAAACTCGGAGCTCCCCCGCTTCGAGGCTTGCGGTGCTTGGGAGCGAGCGGACAACCCTCGCAACGTTTCCCGGATGTTTTTGGTCCCAAAACCCGGATGCAACCAATGGCGTTTGATTATCGACCTTCGAGAACTCAACCGTTATTGCTCGACCTTCAACATGACGTGCGAGACGCTCAAGCACCTACGTCACCTCTCGCGTCCGGGCGACTACTTCGTCTCCCTCGACCTCGCCGACGGGTACTACACCCTTGGCATCCGGGAGGAAGACCGAGACTTCTTCACGGTCAACTACCGCGGCACGCTATGGCGCCTCGCATGCCTTCCAATGGGCTGGGCGGGCTCGGCTTACTACTTTTGCAAGCTCACACAGGTGTTCACAAACCACCTACGTCGCCCCCCGCCTCCCGTGTCAGCGGCTATGCCTCCCCACAGTCGCCGACCTACCAAGCGCTTCCTCCGAAACGCGCGATGGCGTGGGATCCGACTCCTCCCCTACATGGACGACTTCCTATTTTTGGCCGACTCTTACGAGGACGCCCTACTACTCCGACAACGCGTCCAAGCCCTTCTCGACAGCCTAGGCCTCGAACGCAACCCCCCAAAAAGGCGTTTGGACACCTACTCAAGTGGACGACCATTTGGGCTTAACGGTGGACCTCCATCACGGAATGTTTCGCGCCCCTCCCGCGAAACTTCACGAGCTCGCTCAACACGCCTCATCCCTGCTCGGGCGAGCTGCGTCAAACGCCCGGTGGCTGCCCGCACGACAGCTAGTGGCTTTCGCCGGGAAGGCTCAGTTCCTCTACCTCGCCATCGCCCCCGCACGCTTCTTTTTGCGCGAGCTCCACAACGTGTTAGCCACACGGGTTGGGTGGGGGGGACGCGTCCGCCTCACCCACCAACTACGCCGGGACCTCGAGTGGTGGCGCACGGTCCCCACGCAACACAACTGCCGGTCGATCTACAAGCCAATTGAGACCGCCTACCTCCACGCCGACTCAAGCGACTACGGTTGGGGTGCCGTTCTAAACGAGGACTCCAATTACCAAGCCCGCAGTTTTTGGACCGCTACCGACCGCCATCAACACATTCCGTGGAAGGAACTTCGAGCGGTGCGACACGCAGTGGGATCTTTCCTACCGCAGCTCCGAGGCCGGCAAGTCCTCCTACACGAGGACAACACAGCGGTGGTCGCCGCCCTCACCAAGCTAACCTCACGATCGCCCGTCATGATGTCCGAACTCCGACGCCTGTGGTTCCTCCTCGACAGCAACGACATCAGCATCCGGCCGCGCTACATCCGCTCGGCGGCCAACATCTGGGCCGACACACTAAGCCGCGAGTTGGACTGCGAGGACTGGGATCTCAACCCCCGAATCTTCGCCCACCTTCAGCGCCGGTGGGGACCTCACACAATCGACCGTTTCGCATCTATGCTCAACGCACAGCTACCCCGCTTCAACGCCCGCTGGCGGGACCCCATGTGCGAGGACGTCGACAGCCTGCACCTCTCCGACGACGCATGGCGCCGGGAGAACAACTATTGCAACCCCCCTTGGTCTGCCCTCCCAGCCATGGCCGCAAAACTCGCCCAAGCTCAAGCCACGGCTACTGTCATCGCGCTAAAGGCCAAACAAACCATGGTACCACGCGTTCGCTCGGTTAGCCACCGAAACTCTACACTTCCAAGCGACCCGCGACCTATTCTTTCCCGGCAAGCTCGGCAAGCCCGAAGGGGACGGGCCTCCCGCGTGGAGCATCGTGGCCTTTCGGCTCTAACCCCTTCGTGGCTCTACACCCGACGCGGAGCGATTGGCAGGGCGCTTCGCCCGGAACGATTAAATACTCATGTACCTCGCGTGCCGCCTCTGCGTACATGACCTCCCCGCTATGGCCTGCGCCTCGAAACAACACCGGCGCCCTGGTCCGCCGATCCGGCTGAAACTTTCCAAGACCTTCTAGGAACCGACAAGCTAGGGCTTACGGCGGTCGCTCTACTCAGCAACTCGCTAGCGTTCTCTACGTACGCGAGCTACGACAGCGCGCTGCGGCAATTTTTTTTTCTGTACACAGGAAAATATCGCCCCGCAACAGGCCACCCCGGCCACCATGGTACGCTACACAACGTGATTAGCCCTGCTCGGCACGGTCGCCGCTAGCTCGCTGCAACCCTACTTCTCGGCAGTCAACAAGTTCTTTCGAGACCACCAACGCCAACCTATTGCCGTAGGCGACCTACTGGCGGACACCAGACGCGGCCTCGAAATGCTACAACACCGCCTCATCCCCGCCACCACGCGCCTCCCGCTACCGGCTCCCGTCGCCCTCACCATATTACTGGCCGCCGACACACTACGCCGCACCCTTCCGTGGACACCTGCTGCGCTTCCCCATCTGCAACGTTTCAGGGCTTGCCTCGCGATTTGCGTCAATTACACTTTTTTCTGCCGAGCCGAAACCGGCGCCCGCTGCCAGACGGGCGACCTAATTGTCGACAGACCTTCGCAACAAATCTGTCTGTTCGTACGAAAATCTAAAGGCGACCTGCGCCGCGACGCCAGCGACAAACCGGTTATCGCTATCCATGTGGCCGCCAACCCGGTCCTCGCAGACCTGCTCGACTACTACACCGAGCACCGCGCGGCATTCTGCACTAAATTCTACAACAAGCCACCCCGGCTCGCCTTCTAGAGCTTCTCACCTTCCGAACCGTCCTCCGATTGGGGTGCCGCGTCCACCATCTCCGCCTGGCTCGCCCTCGCCCTCCTCACAGTCAACTCGTCTGCGCCCGCCGGTTTTAAGTGGACATCGCACAGCCTACGGAAAGGCGCGGCGTCCGCTGCCAGCTACATCGGCGCGCCCCTCCCCGTAATCAAATATATGGGTGGCTGGGCCAAAAACTACTCTGTGACCGAAGGCAAATTCATTGACCCAACCATGACCCCAACACTTGCTGCTGGGCGGTTCTTCGGCTGGCTCACTCCGTCCCCCCCGCAACACTAATTTTGGCTGTGCAAGCCTTTGGCTTTAGGTTAATGGCAAAACGTGCCCTAGGGTAAATGGTCAAATTGATTTGAATCTAGAGGTTTGCATATCCAATTCCATGTGTACGGGACAGTAACTCTAGCGGTTATTGTTACCGTTAATATCGGCGCGTCTCACCTACAGGGCAACCGCCTTGCCCGAGCAGTTAGGCGCAACCAACGACCAACGACTTCCCCAACGGTCAGCTCTAGCTAGCCCGTGCCTTATAAGCCGTAGCTAGCCACGAGCCTAGGCACTCTTTGCTTTCGCGCTCAGCCAATCTAGGCTTCGCGCGAACCCACCCACCTAACCCTATAATCTTGCGCTAATCAACCCCCAGGCCCTGCCTGTGGGCGTCTTTTGGCCAATTTGTAAGCAAGCTGACATCTTTGGCAAAACGTGCCCTAGGGTAAATGGTCAAATTGATTTGAATCTAGAGGTTTGCATATCCAATTCCATGTGTACGGGACAGTAACACTAGCGGCTACTGTTACCGTTAATATCGGCGTGTCTCACCTGCAGGGCAACCGCCTTGCCTTGCACTTAGACACAACCAACGACCAACGACTTCCCCAGCGCTCAGCTCTAGCTAGCCCGAGCCTTATAAGCCGTAGCTAGCCACGAGCCTAGGAACTCTCTGCTTTCGCGCTCAGCCAATCTAGGCTTCGCGCAAACCACCCACCCAACCCTATAATCATGCGCTAATCGGCACCCATGCCCTTCCTGTGGGTGTCCTTTGGCCAAATTGTAAGCAAGCTGGAAAATATTTGGCAAAACTTGCCCTAGGGTAAATGTTCTATATATCCACTCCAAATACATCAACTCCCCGTACACCCACCACCTTTGCATTTTTTTGGTTACAAGTAAAACTAGATGAGCACGGACAGGGAAAGTGGGAGGGGAAACAAAAGGGCAAGAGTGACAAGAGGATCACGGAATCCAAAGCACGGCAAAAGGAAAGCACTACATTGTGCACAAACCTAGCAGATTAGACTAAGGAAACTCCTAGGCCACGTCGAGAATGCAACACGTGGAGGCGACAAGCGGCGCCTCACGCGCCGCTCGAGGAGGCGCGGGGACGCTTGCGGCCCATGGCGCGGGTGAAGAGCGCCTTGGCATGAGAAGGCATCCCGGCCGAGGAAGAAACGGCCTCCACGCCGTCCGCATCGGCAGACAAACCGCGCAAGACGTTGTCCGTGTGAGCAACATGGACGGCGAGAGAGACCTTTCGACGCCATGAGGCCAACAACTTGCCCACATGCATCCCTTTAGATGCGGCTGCCTGCTTGGCTAGCTCCGTCAAGAAAGCCGTGGCGTGGCCGCCGAGAGAACCAAATTCCGTGACAGCAAAGGGAATGAAACGGATGTCGGGCCGACTCCTCACCCCTTCGGAGTACTTCTCGAACTTGGTCTTCTCAGCACGGCGGAGAGCGACTTCGGGTGACGGGGGGCTAGAAACGCCGAACAAACCGGAAACCACGGCATCAAGGGCAAGTTTTCAGCCTCGGATGCCGTGATAGTGCAAGACACCCACATCCCCGGGGAGACCGTCGTTGCCGTTGGGGAGTTGAACTAACATAGTGGGATTTGTGAGAACCTCGACGCCAACCCCGAGTGCGCCACGAACCTCGGAGATAATTTCCGCAAGGGCCGTCACTAACCAAGAGTGAGCGGGGTGGACCGAAGCATCTCCGCCGCATCGAGCCAAATGGTCCGCGAAAGCAGTGGCCCACGCATCCTCCGACATGTCTACACCCGCCGACGAGAACACACCCCGCATAGCTTGAACCGAGAGATGGCAAGAAGCACAAGCAGTGGGGGAGCGTAGAGTAGAGAGGATGCGGGATGAGGGTTGGCCGAAGATGCGACAGACCGCGACGCGGGAAACTGCGTGGTAGTGCTAAAGATACTTGTCACGGAGCTCGCCCAAGTGACCGGAAGTAGGCGGGTCCGAAGCCCAAAACGCAAGGGCGCCGTGGCCGAGACGAGATACAAAACGCCTAGACTCCGGCCGAGCGCGGTTGGAAAACGTGTGAGCGAGCTTCGCGAAGCGAAGCAAGTTCACGCGCTCACTAATGTCGGCTTGTAGCTTTGGAAAGATGTCCGTGGCAAACGCCGAAAGGGGTACGAGCGAGGGTAGGCCATCAAGGGACCGAGAAATCTGCTCGTTGTTTGATCGGGCTTCAGCTACGCAGCCTGCGCGAGCCACCGTTGGACGTAGCGGGGGGAGCATCGCTAAGTCTGTGGTTATCAAGGGTTCAGACTAGGCGAGAGCGTGAGAACCGCACGCAGCATCTAACCGCGCCCACGACGAAGCGAGTTCTAACGACCACATGGGTGCGTTGTCGCCGTCGTCTCCTTCCGGTGTACTGGGCCTTCGGGACACCGCTGTGGTCATAGCAGTCGCTAACCGTCCATACATGGTCGGCTCCGTCGGACCTTCGTTTTGGAAGTCCCCGCATACGCGAGCATCTTGTGCTGTAAGGAAACGGATAGCTGAGCCCACTGCCAAACCGGCCGCTCCGACATGGGCGGCGTCCGCCAAGGCAACCAAGTACCCCACCCCCATGCCTCCGAAACATATGGGAAGAGACATCTCGGAGCGAGTGTTGCGGGGTAGGCTAGCTGCGGGGAGGCCCAATATCTCAGCCACCACATCTAGGGTGGCATTGTCAGCGCGCTCGAGGAAGGTCGTGACGGTGTCGCCGTAGCCCTCGTCCCTGCCAAGACCTCGGGGGACTGTACAGGCAAAGTGTCCGAAGCGGCGGTTGCAATGTTGATGGATACGAAGCGCAGTGTGAAAGTGCCGGTGAGCCGCTAGACCCCTTAGACGTTCGCCGTAGGCCTCATGCTTACTTAAGACCGTTTCAAACACATCTCGAGCAAAATCCGATGTACCCAATGGCCCTCCCAATACTTTCGTCCCTTCCGTGGAGACGTTTACTCCCCGCATGATGTGGCCGTTGGGTAAGTTATCGAAAGCATCACCGACGCCCAAAGGGGAATACAAACAGTTTTGCGGTTGGTTATTGTGAGGCCGACGCTAGCATACGCCTCCGGCATAGCGTCGCCAATAGCCACGAGAGACGCAGGGGGTCCCATGAAGTGCCCATCATCAGAATAACCGCAGACAACGGAGTCGTTCGGGGTGATCGCAGCCAATTGCTTGTATACCCGGGGGCAACTATTGCGAAGAACATGGCCCCGAGGACGCAACCTTGATGGACTCCACGGGTACTCGGAATGCGCATGGCCGGGCCGTGAGCATTTGATGAGTCGTACACCGCGCGTCGCGCGACATCGTTGACCAGCCGGCGCGACTGCAAGTAGCGGGTGTCCATAACTACGTAAATGTTCTGTATGGTACGTTTGAACTTTTTTATTTTTAACGTACAACAGCTCCTTCTCTTCTCCTGCCTACGAGGCCATGCACGATGTATTACAAATAGAAACCGCGGAGAATCTATGAGATTCTGTGGCTTCTTTTTCAGTACCATCTGTACCGACCGCTCACAAGGTCACGACCGACCTTACCGACCGCTCACCGTAATCAACCTTCGCACGACCTTTTGCTGCGCCATGACGGAACCACCGGCTCCTCCCCTGTGGGTAGCTTTGCGTGGGAAAATCAAGAAATTAGCTGCTAAAGCTGTGCCCCTTGCTCGATGTGTCGTTACTATGGAGTGGCCGAGCGAGGAGTTGGCGGAGGATTTAGCCCGGTACGTGGACGCTTACAACGAGGAGCCGGACCTAGTAGCGTCGTTTCCAGAATGGAACAGGTCATACGGCTCGAGCGAGTGGAAAAACAAGCAGACTACCAAGTTTTCGGGGGATGTCACGACTAGAGTGAGGAGCTGGCTATTCAACTTGATGAGGTATGTTCGCTACGCTGACGACATGGCTTTACTAGACGTAATTACGTACGTTTGCTCGCGCGTTTCTATTCCCCGCACGCTCTAGCAACTGCTTGTGGCATATCGGAACGTTTTCTTCGTTGACATCATGCAACTCATCTAGTCTGTCCGACTGCATTTCCAAGGAAGTTGGAAGACTCGCTAGTTTCCAGAACGTTTCGCACGGGAAAAATCTAGGACTGAAGAATGTCGTGTAAGTTTCCCGCGCACAATTGTCATCATCCAGCATGTAGTCTTATTTAAGATTGCGTGCCGCCGCAACATGTTTTTCGTCTCTGTTATTCACCCGCGCGGCCTTCTCTATTAGGTTTCTGCCTTACCCTGAACAGTGCCCACCGGAGAATAAGGGCGCGATAGCGTTGATGCTACCTCCGGTGACTGTGGAGCTGCACGAGACGGCGTACAAGGCCTCTGGCTCGACACAATATAGTTTGTCGGTGATTTTTTCGACCGCCGCGATAATGGCGGTCAAGGGAGCCCAATTGGTCTACGCGGCGAACAACCAGCCGCTACCATGTGAGGATACTTGGTTTTACGGCGGGCGTTGGGCGCTACTACCACCGTACTCACACTGGGAGGTAGCCAGATGATGCGCATCACGCGACGACTGAGTCAACGCTACTACCCACGCTCTGTACAGCGCAATCTTTATTTTATTGTGTTAACTATTGGATTGTTGTCGATAATATTACACGTACTTTCGTACCGTATATTTGTGTTGAGTCCGCGATGCGTACTCAGACAGGCTGGCAGTGCATGTGATGCATGGGTGTCCTTGTCAGAAACTGCAGAAATTGCATTCTTTACAAAACCACGGATGAAACATATATACCTATTGTTTTGGAGTGGTACGTGAAGGTCAACGCTGAGTTTCTTATTCTATCGCTATATACATGGATATCTGTACGTAATCGAGCTCGGGAGGGCGGCCAACTCACACTTTGGAGGCTCATATCATCGCGGTGTAAACGTACAAGGTAGATGGACGGCCATACAACATAGTAGCGACGCGGAGCAACGGTCGAAGCGCGGGATTTGCTGACAACTCCTCAAACAAGGGACGCCGCAGGAACTCGTTGAACGCGTTGGATGCGTCGCCTTGCATGTCCGCCCAGTCCGGTGAAGCGTCAAGCTCGGCTCGAACCATGAACTGTACGATCTCAACCCCGCCGCGGACGCCGACCCCAAATTGGTGCCGAGCAGCCAACCATTGAGACACTTCGTCACCAATTACGGCGAGAAGCGCGCGATTCGCGAAACGAACTGAAACGGAGCCAATTCCAATCGGGCGCAACGTCCCCTTTTGGTCGAGAAGTTCTTGCTCTTGTGCGCGTCGTTGTTCGGGATCGAGCTTGTCTAGCGGGATAAGTGTGGCAGAGGCAAGGAATGAAGCAACGCCGGGTGGAACCTCTGCATTCACGATGGCTTCGGCTAAACCGGTGAGAGTGCAAGGGGAACCCAACGCGCGAAGAGTTTCAAACCTCCAACCCTCGACGTGAACACTAGACTTTCGAGGGCATCTAGCAACGACCTCCATAACATCAACTTTCGAAGCGCGGAGTTTGATACGAGGGAGGGAGAAGGGATCCGGCAACACGTCCGCGAGGTCGTCATCGTCTTGTGGGTGCAACCGTGGTAATTCCTCGTGCACCCCACGACCACTTGCAACGGGGTTGGAGCTTAGGGTCTCCATAGCACGACGGTACTCCCTAACCGCAGCTAGACTAGCCGCCCGGTTGGCGACCTTGGCCGAGACGCCGTTATGAAAGGGTTGCGAAGGGGAGATGGGGTCGGTACCGGCCCTCGAATGTGAGGTAGGTGGCGGTGCCCGCCCATTGGTAAGGGATGCGTGGGCGCGAGCGGCGGAAAACAATGTATCAAGATCTCCTGACGCCCAATGGGCTAAGCGGTTGTCACGATAATCGGCGACCGGGTCAGGGGGCAGATGCCCCGCAGAAGTGAAATCAGCCATGGGGCGCAAAACTAAGCGCGGGAATGAAAGCAACGCCGCCCAAGCCGCTTCCGCGGAAGCCCCTTGGGTGGCCCTACCGCGGAAAGACAAAACGCACCCGACAAGCTCCTCGAAGACCGGCTTGACGAGGCGTACCACCGAAGGGGGGACGCCGTTCGAGGACGTACTAGATCGGAAAGAAAGGAGGTAGGACTCGAAGAAGGCTTAAGAGTTCTCCCCGCTAGTGGCCCCATGGTCAAGGCACCATTGTACGGCGGGGGGCAAAGACTGGGGTGCGGCGGGGACGGCCTACCACGCGGAAGCGAAGCACCGCATGCCGGCTGTTGGGATGGCGTTGTATTGCGGTGAGAGCATGAATGTTGGTGTCTACTAAAGCCACCGCTCCGAAAGTATCGTCCGCAAAAAGTGCACGGCGCGAGAAGGTGGCGATCGGCATCCACAACTTGGCAATTGTCGGGCGCAAAAGAGCACGTTGTCGCGGGGGAGTTTAGATGGGCGCATAGCGCTTGAAGGGTCGGGAACGACGCGGAGCAACTAACACACCTCAAAAAACGAGACGGAGTATGTCCAGGTCGTAAGGCATGCGAAGGCGCTTGAGCATTAGGTGATGATGTCGGAGGGTCACCCGGAGCGGGGGCCATAGGGCACGACCTTGCCCCGCCGCCGGGCGACCGGCCTAGAGGTGGCGGTGGAGGACGCCGATGACTATGTCCCGGCCGGGTCGCCGCTGCGGACCTCCGGGGTGGCACGTGTGTCGCGTCCTAATTTAAGTAGAGCACGCGGGGTCGAAGAGGGGGGGGGGGGTATGTGGCTTGGACTATACTAGAAGGCGCCCGAGGTGGCGCTATGGCGTGCCTTGGAGGGAAGACTCGCCGCCGACGTGATGGGCTCCTCGATGCCGGTCCGTCGCGCCTCTAACCTCGCGTTGCTTGTAGTGGGGAGCCTTGGAGCCCGCGATGGAGATGCTCAAGAAAAGAGCAAAGAAGTTATTTGGTAACCGTGTACCAACCACCGCAAGAGTCGGAAGGAAACTCCGTCATACAACGCCGTATTGTAGTGGGGCGCCAAGCGATAAAGGATGACCTTGCAAATAGCGGGCTCCAAGTACGGGTAGCGATTAGAATGAACTTAGCGGGCTGAGGGCAGTACTGAAGTTGTAGTAGCCGTACAAAGATGGCGATGACGTGTGCCGATGCCTTGAGCCTGGGTGAAGGGGATGACCACGCGCGGGCGAAATGTGGAGCGATACCGGTAGCGGCCAAGGGTCTCGAGGGTGCCGATAATAGGTGCGGTACGGGCAGTTGTACCCGGTCGCGGGTCGAGCGACGAATAAAAAATCCCGGGAGGGTCACGCTGGCGATGGTACAAATTAAACGCACCGGAGCCGCCGACGGCGAGTGACCGCGGACGATTAAAAGGAGAACTTTATGTATAGGTACCGCGCGATGCCACAACGTATGAGAGCGCCGAGACAAAAGCAAACACGAATAGGCGGGCATGCGTCACGCTCACCGCTTCCAAGTTCCGTGCTCGCGGGCTCTCGACCCAAGCTCAGCCGCACATGCGCATGCGGTGGCGGCGGGAAAAAAGTATGTATGTGTGAATGCTGTTCAAACCACCGTCACCACCACCTTTGTACCCTTCCCAACGACGCAAGCACATTCCTACCCCCCGACCAACACACAGGCATCCCCACCCCAAACTAATTTGGCACCCTCTGGATGGTCGACATCTACCTCGTCGCCAACCCCCTCGCACTCTCCACCTTACCCTCGCACACAGCCATGACCACCCTCCACAACACACTCGAGTCAATCTACAACACACACCTCCCCAACCCCACCATCACTATCCCACCCCCACACCTCTTCGACACCTACTCACCCCACTCGGCAGGCATCTACCATCTCCCCCCCAACTCCTCACACCCCCTTACTTATCCCCTCCCGGAACGCACGAAACGGACATACTCCCCAACCAGAGAAATTCTTGCATGGAACTGGCAAGACTTCGTCTACAATGATGGCTCCAAGAAGGGAGGCTCCTCCCCCCTCGGAGCAACCGCCACCCACAACGCCTCGGACACCCGCAACAAAATTCTGGTGACCACTACCCCTCCCTCACACACCATCAATCGCCCCGAATTAGCACGCATAGACATAGGCCTCCAACTAGGCCACACCCACCTCCTTACAAACAGTGCGTGCTCCCTCCGCCTCATACAAGGCTTCTTAAACTGCCCTTCCGCCTAAAGACACAACATCCGCCGCGACACGCTTCTCTCCATCACTCACACCCTCAAAGCCCGCTGCAATGCAAGCATCCGCACACACTTCCGCAAAATTAAAGCACACAACCACTCACTAGGAATCGACCTCGCAGACACACTAGCTAACCAAGTTGCAGATGGACACCCACCCGAAACAACATACACTACATGTTTATACGTGTTGATATGCCACTGGACATGGCCATACACCCTCATTCCACAAACCCTAAGGGAACCCATACCCTACAAATACAACAACCTCAAAACTGGCGCTCACACTCACAGCACCAAACAAACTCACACACCCTCTAAAAAATATCCAACACACGGTGCCCTACTCGCCTGCGCCGCGGAGGACGGCGCCGACTTCACTTTCCACAAAACCCCACAACGCTCCCCAACATTCAATTCACCCACAAGCAAGAATTCACGTGGGGAGTCCACAACACCCGCCTCCTCACACACAGCCCCACCCTGCGCTGCCCCATATGTGGCCAATTCACTAGCAACGGCCACATGGCCGGTAACTGCTCCACCATGTTTGGGCTAAGACAAGACCGCCACAACAACGCGCTACATCTCCTACTCTCCCTCATGGAACGCCACAACGGAGGACGATGGGAGACCATCACTGAAGACTTCGGTAACTAACCCATCAAATCATTTCCATCCCCCACACCCATCCACACCCCTCTTGAATGGCACCCCCCTCACCCCGCCCACATGCCCACTCGCCTTGTTGTTGCTGACGGAGGTCTCTCGCCCGATTCCCTAACCTCTTGCCCCGCCATCCTCCCCCCCCCCGAGATTCTCCCCCCCCGCGCTACGACCCCCGGCGCACTTACCCGACTTTATCCGCCTCCTAGAACCTCCATACGTCGGGCACACAAACAGTTGCCGCCGATACGCATCAATTAGAAAGATTCAGATAGGAGAGTGGAAGTACTGCACGGACCACAACCTCTCCCGCACAACCCAATTGATTCGTGCCGAATAAACACCCCTCGCAAATGCCATCCGCAGCTACTGGTAAGTGTGACGAGTACAATCCTGCAAAAGTACATTGCAAGACATTGTACATGTACTCGTTACTAAATCCAATTCGTGCTTATCCATTGAACGGACGTACAAACGTGGGTACGTCGCTACTGCAGTATTCATAAGGGTGTTGATGCTATTGTACGACCACTATCTCCCGGTACGTACAAATACGCACAGCTAATCTAACTAACTACAAGACGCGCCTAAGCGAGTTTTCCGATGCAGAACATGCCACGTCGTGATTCTCCATGCTAGACGAGCCGCGTCTCAGGACAGATGACGACGGTTGGAAAGCCCTATCGCCTAACACGTAAGCGAAGCAAGCAGGCGTAAGCTAGCTGGGCAGAAACCTATTTAAGCCTAGTGCAATAGAGGGAGGTGACAAAACCATTTAACAATTCCTTTGTTCACTTACAACATATACTCCTCAAGTACAGCAGTGAGACATCTTCTCAAACATCTTTTACCAACAACATCTTTTGCCATCTTGCAACGTCATAACTAGACAGATTAGAACTGATTTGTGCTAGCGTTTAGCTTGAGGAGGCTAACCGCCACACTGGTTTCGGAGCTCTTTGGTCGACGCACGTTTTCGCTACCTATTGATTCGCTCGACGTTGCTTGATTGACTCGAAATGGCTTCTGATGGACCTGGACGTTACGTGGTGGTCGTAATTCACGTTGGAGGGACTAAACTGTCGAACGTTAAGCTTGTGTTACAACGCGAGCCTCGTACCGGTAAAACTTGGTTCCCGGCTGGCTGTGTTGCAGCTAACGAAGAGCCTTTTGATGCTGCCGTTCGTGAGTTACACGAGGAAACCGGCCTTGCTTTGACTCCGGACGATTTGACGCTCTTGAGTGACGCCCCTGTTCGAGTTGCGTTACCTGAAGGACAAAAGATGGTTTATATCTACTCGGCTTCTATTCATGATGTTTATTACGAGCCACTTGGCGCCCGCCGGCGGCGCAGCGGCGGCGGCCCCGGAGAGGGGTGCGCTCGCAGGCCCGTCGGCACCTACCTCTACCTCCACGCGGTGGGCGCTGGTAACCCCATAGCCGTGCTAGGCCTGGCACGGTAGGGGGTTGAACGAGGTATCGGCAGCTGCGATCCGCGGGATCAGCAGCTGTCGGGCAGCCCTGTACGGAGGGTTTTGGAAAACATAATATCCGTACACCGGCACAGGGATCTCCCGCTCGGCCTGTCCGATATGTCTTTTTCGCGACTAAATACTCGCAGATACTCTCCCGACGATGGGGCGGGGGCGGCGTTTGCGAAATATTTTTTGGCGAAGAGGGGTACGGACGGATCAACGGAGGGACGAGGGTGTTGGAGCTGGCGGCGGAGAGCTGGGAAGCAGCGCTTGGGACAACGCTCGCTAGCAGTCGCCAGCCCTGTGAGAATCTTAAGTCTCCCCTGGGGGCGAGGCCTGATGCTACGCAGGACGGAGGCTGGTCGCAGCCGGAGGAGCGGCACGGTCTGGCGGCGGCGGTCCTTAGGATCGCCCGCCGCCGGAAAAGCCTGGTACGGGGGGTTTTTGGAAAAATTCCCGTACCCACCATCTTTTGAGGACCGGCGACTCGATCCTTGTGTTCTTCCAACCCCTCCCCTAGTCGGTACCCGGTTATCGATAGGCTGCCTCAGGCAGTGTGCCTAGGGTTATCGTAACGGCACACTGCTCGTAAAGGCGACCCCCTAACAACGTAAACCACCGGGGAAGGGTACGGACGGCCACAGCGCGATCAGATAGGTGTTGGAAACAGACGGGAAAAGGACAGGGGACAGGAGAAAATCTGGCTCGGGGGCAGGAGAGCCAGCCGGACACCGTCTGCAGCCTAGTTATTCTCTCTTCTCAGCCCCCGAAGGAGGAGAGAAGACTCGGCTAGGTGGCGAGCTGCGTCGAGAGGAGCGGCTGATACCTCGGGCGGGGTTGAGCACGGATCGGGGCGGGACCGACGACGACCTATGCGAGGGGGGTTTTTCACCTGCCTTTCCCCCCAAGCTCCGGCACGACCGGAGTCGCACGGGAGCCGAGGTCAGGCAGGTTCGCCTCGACTAGCTCCAGCTGGACAACCTTGCTGATCAGCGACCCCGCAGCGGCTGGAGCAGGCCGCGTAACGTGGAGACTAGCGACATTTTATTTTTCATACTGTATCCAACAAAAAATGCGTATAGATCAAAAAAATTATAAATACCTGGATACGGGTATGTTTTAGACGGTATCGTTACTGCCATTGGAGAGGTTGGGATTAGTGGTTCACGGTCTACCTCACGCTTAGAAGTCCAACTACAGGTTGAGCATAGCAAAAGGGGGGGCCCAGAGACAGCAGCCGGTTTTTACTGGTATTGTTGTAAACAATTTCAATTTCAATACGAGCCACTTGCGTACTCCTGCTCATTGAGCATGCTGATACCACTCAGTCTACGATTAATCCGGATGGCTCTTACGTCGTCCCGGAAACCCTTGATATCGGTGGTCTAAATCTTACGCCCGCCAAGACGGGGTTACTCCCCACTGTGAAACACAAGAGCGAGTTACTTCACTTTGGTTACGTGACTCAATGGGAGACTTTTCGTCGTGCAGTCTATACATTTCAGGCACTCTTCCATGACGACACGACTATCCCAAGACAGTTCTTCATGTACCCCCGGTTTTCATCGGTGGATTTTGGTCATGTCTTGCTACTAATTCGTTGCTACATTAGTCAGTTGTGTGGTGAGACACCGACTGATTTACGTGTGGGTACACCAATGCCTACTCGGAACTTGGTTGGACTACCTGTGACACTAACGGAGACGCAATGCAAGGCTCCGATTAACTCCCCGTTTCAGTCTGGAAGCAATGCCCGTGACTTGGAGGATTGGCTTGAAGCGCAACCTCAGCGCTTTCTTTTGCTCGGTATTACGGCTGACTCGTACGACTCAGTTATCTAGGTTACGTCACAGTTCTCACGACACCTTAATGGTTGGTGGCTGAATCGGAAAGTTCGGGCTGCTATTCCATCTACGTGTGACCAGCTTGTCGCGGAGTTACGCAAGACTACGTTTCTCCCTAACATCCAAGACAACGTGATTAATGCTCTGCTTAACCTTACGCAAAGCAACATGATGAGTTACGCCGTCTACGTCAAGCAATTCAATGACTTCTTGGGTCGGTCACGTCAAAACCTTATAGCCGATGTACAATGCGTACGCTTCATCAATGGCCTGGCTAACTTTTCCCTAAAGACCAAAGCTAAGTCACACCGGTCGCAAATAGGTTATAATATCACTCTGATGGAGCTACAAAATTTTCTAAATGACGTCGTAACAGATTCGCCGGAACTCGGTAGCATGCGGTCTTCATCTAGCCCGTCTGCTCAACCAACACGCAAGCGCAACTTTGACGATCCACTCGTCGGAGCTTCTAAGATCTAGAAGCACAATGGTGGTGGCCGTGGTCGAGGCCGTGGACGTGGAGGCCACGGTGGTGGCCGTGGTCAAACATCTTCAAACACTTGCCGTGTTGACTTCAACACACTGGCTAATGCAATGACCCCGGAGGAGCGCAAGATGCACATGGAGGAGGGACTTTGTTTCAAGTGCCACAAGAAGGGACACCGACTGTTTTAGTGCCCGGAATGAAAGGGCAAGGCACCTATGGAACCGCCACAGTCTAAGAAGCAATGATGGTGGCAAGGCTGTTCTACCGGCGAACAGGAACAGCCGGCTACATCTACTGTTCGTTCTGAAACACTGTTAGCAACAGAGGTAGTCGACACCTCCATCGACTACAGTCGCGACACTTGCAACTCTTGTACGTGGTCGTCGTCATCAGACAAAGCAGAGACAGAGTCGTAAACATGTAACCAGACGTTCAATTGATTGGAAAATGGTTGACTCAGTATTTGACCCTGTGCATGCACGATTCAACTTCACTTTGGAGGGATGTGCTGGTGATGAAGGTCTAAACTCGCACGGTGACTTACCTCACTGTTCGCCGAGTGACTCGATTCTTGAGAGGGATTTGTCAGGAGAACGGGTGTTCATTAATAATCCCCCCTCGGAGTTAGCTGAACAGATAGCACAACATTTTGAGGATTGTCGTCGAACATCTCCGACATCTACGATGGCAGTTTTTGTGTTACCAAAGTGGGCGAAATTTGCTCAACTGACTAAGCACTGGAAACTCTACCAAGAATTCGAAGCGAGGACACAGCTTTTTACTCGCCAGTCACTGGAGAACCCAGCGCAACAAGAGGTGGTTGCTCTAGCTCCTTGGCCTATATAGCTGTGGTTAGTCGACGCAGATTGTGCGTTTTACGACTCTACATCACCTACAACATCTGAGCAACACACCTCAGTACTTGTACCTCCTGGCAACGCGGAACAGTCCATCGCTACTCTGAAACAGTTTTCTTCGCCAGCTACAGCTCTGCTGACTGACCTCACGGAAGCTCGCCCGTTAATTCGAACCGAGCTGACAGTGAAAACTTATGATGGCGGACACCAGATTTCTGGATTAGTGGACTGCGCAGCGACGCTCGATTTCGTAGCTGAGGACTTCGTACGACGCTTTGCTTTACAGACTCGGAAGTCTGTGACAAAGACCCATGTTCGACTCGCCAACGGACAACGAGCGACGTCTTCGACAGTCTGTGACGTTACTTTTAAGCTGGCTCGACACGAATTTCCCGGGAATTTTTACGTCTTACGTGATTTACGTGCCGCCGATTTAATCCTCGGTTTACCATGGCTTGATGACGAACATTTCTCTTTACATTTTGGTACAACCATGGTTTTTACTATGATTGACGGCACAACTGTGGACACTACGCTCGAGGAACGACGCCCCGAGTGTCTACTCATGTCATCTACTAAGGTCCAAAAACTCATGCGCAAGACGCGCCGCAGCAGGGGACGTAATGCGTCATTGACCTTACGCCTGCCGCTGATCAACCCACTGACTTTCACACAGGAGAGGAACTAACAGCAGAACAACATGACAACTTCCGGTCGTTACTCTACGATGACTTTCCGGAGTTACTGCAACCTGTCGACTCTCCGCATGTAAGCCGACAGTGGGACCATCCCATTGAAACAATTGGCCCGATGAGACGTCAACGGCTGAACAGATTGTCACCTGCAGAGCGCGCTGAGCTCAATCGACAGCTCAAAGACGCAGTGGAAGCTGGACTGATTCGTCCCAGCTACACTGTGAGTTCGGCTCGCCAATTCTTTTGTGCGTAAAGCCCATGGCTCGCTACGTCTGTGCATTGTCTACCGTGGCCTTAATAAGGTTACGCGTAAAGAGGCTTACCAACTTCCGTGTGTGGACGACACACTGGACAGACTCAAGGACGCGAACTTTTACACCCACCTCGACCTCGCTTTTGGCTTCTGGCAAGTTCGAGTGCGTGACAAGGACATCCACAAGACGGCGTATCAGACCCGTGATGGCTTAATGGAATGGGTCGCCATAACGTTTGGACTATGCAATGCGCCGGCGACATTTCAGCGGATGATGAATGACATACTTCGCGACTTTTTACATAAGTTCGTTACGGTCTACCTCGACGACGTCTGTATTTACAGTTGATGAGGAACACTTGGAGCACTTGCGTCTCGTTTTGCAACGAATCAAGGAGGAGGGCTTAAAGTTACGCCTTAAGAAATGCTTCTTCGGTCTTCAAGAGATGGAGTACCTAGGCTACACTGTGTCTTCTATTCAAATTTCGGTTTCCACAAAGAAAGTCGAGGCCGTTGCAGACTGGCCGGTGCCCAAGACGCAGAAGGAGGTTCGCAGTTTCGTACGGTTCTGCAACTTCTATGCCAGATTTATACATCATTTTCGCGACCCAACGGCTCCATTTACGGACTTATTGCGAAAGTCCCAGCCACAGAAGCTTACGCTGACGCCTGCCTGTTTGGAAGCCTTTGAGACTCTCAAGTTACGGCTCATTTCCGCGCCATGCCTGATCCTTCCGGAGGTCGGCTCGGACGCGACGTTCACCGTGGCTACAAATGCTTCAACCAGTCTCTTATTGGGCGCGCAAGCTGAATCCCGCTGAGCGTGGTAACACTTACTCTACGTACGACTTAGAAGCTTTGGCCGTATGCGAAGCTGTCAAGCATTGGAGGTGCTATCTGGAAGGATGCTCTAAGTTCCTTGTCGTAACAGACCACGACACACTGCGATATTTGCTCAGGCAACCGAACAACAAGCTGAACAAGCGGCAAGCAAGGTACCTGCGGGATTTGCAAGCGTTTGTGGGCTCGATGACAATTGCATATCGCAAGGGAGCTTTGAACGAAACTGACCCGTTGAGCCGGCGTCCGCACTTCGTACCTTAAACCATAGTTCCATTTTTGGGGGATGGCGAGGTTCCGTCAGATCGAGAATTACGACGGAAGTCCTAGCATCTGTTTGAAGACGTACGGTTAAATTTACTGACCGTTAACGCGTTGCAGCTGAGCCCTAAGTTCACTGATCTCATTCGTGAAATCGCGAGGGGTACTCCCAAGACTCGTTTTATAGGGACGAGGGTGAGTGGGCGAAAGACAGCCGAAATGAAGCCAGAGATGGATATTTTTTGTGCCTCGATCGCCTCTGTATTCCGCAGAACTTTTAGCTCCGACTGAGATTGATCACATAGCTGCACGAAAGTTCGTCAACTTGTCACAGAGGAGTCGCTAGCACTCTTGCTAAAGCACTCGACAGATTCTGGTGGAAACGAATTCGCCAAGATGTGAAAGATTTTTGTGAACGCTGCGTCGTATGTCGACGAGCAAAGATTCGACCGCAGATGGCTGCGACTCTTTACCCACTACCTGTCCCACCCAGACCGTGGCATACAGTTGGTCTTGACTACTTGACACACTTACCTGAGAGCAATGGCTTTAACAGTGTGCTGATTGTAGTTGACCATCTAACTCGAATGGCCCATTTTCTGCCGTGTACAAAGACAGTTACTGCCGAAGAAACAGCAACTTTGTTTTTACAGGGAGTCTACCGCTTACATGGACTACCCCGTGTGATAGTTAGTGATCGCGACCCGAAATTCGTCAGTGCCTTCTGGCAGACTCTTTGGCGACGCTTTGGAACGCGCCTGAACATGTCTTCCAGTCGACATCCAGAAACAAACGGACAGACAGAGCGCGTGAACATCACATTTCAGCAGCTTCTTCGTTGCTTCTCTTGCTATGATGGCTCTGATTGGACAACGCTAGTACCGCAAGTGGAATTTGCGTACAACGCCTCGCGTGCACTCGGAATTGAGCACACACCGTTCGAGGCTAATTTTGGATTCTCTCCTGAGGAGCCATCTGACTTGTTGTTCAGCATGCGACCTTCAATCCAAGTTTCGAAAGACGCAACAAAACGATTGAGAGTGTTACCATGGTACGCTCGGTATTACAACTGCATAAAGATGAAATGCAAACGCGCACAGAACCGTCTAGTGCACCACACTTCGCCAGAGGAGACAAGGTGTCAGTCGTCACAGCAAACCTTTTTCTACGTGGACAACCAAACCGGAAACTCAGAGACATGCAGCTTGGACCTTTTAAAGTGGAGGAGCAAATTGGGAAACACAGTTACAAATTGAAACTTCCAGCGACAGTACGCTTACATCCGGTGTTCCATGTGAACAACTTACGACCTTGTTCTATCGCTCGGCTACGACCATTTGTTCCGGTAACCGTTCCTGAAGGAGATGACGAGGAGTTTGACGTCTCGCACATCTCTGCTGTGTGCATCAAGTCGCTACATGGACGACGAGGCAGATATCTGCTCTTCATGACGCACTTCAGTGATGACGACATTCCACCTGTCTAGCACCGATTGAACACAAATCACCGGACCACAACGTTACAAGATTTCTTGGAGACGCCCCAATGGCACAAGTTTGTCAAGACTCGGGCGTACATTGACTTCATGCACGCTTACCAAACGCGCATTCATGAGTCCCAGTAGCTGCTTTAGTAAAGGAGCTTAGAACACGGAGGTCTGCCTCGCGGCGGCCTCAAAGATCTGTCAAGAGGGGGAGGGTACGAGTGTGACGAGTACAGTCATGCAACAATACATTGCATGACATTGTACATGTACTCGTTACTAAATTCAATTCGTGCTTTTCCATCGGACGGACGTACAAACGTGGGTACGTCGCTATTGCAATATGCATAAGGGTGCTGATGCTATTGTACGACCATTACCTCCCGGTTCGTACAAATACGCACAGTTAATCACATTAAGTAATATTATAAGTATATTAATAATCAGTAATATAGTATCTTATAATATTAGTAATAAGTAATTCTAATAATTTGTAATTAGTACATCCAGACCAGCCGGCATGCGGCGAAGAAGAGGCGCTAGAGGAAGACTAAGGGGTTGGGCAGAGGCATGAGTAGAGGGGGAGCCAGTCTACGGCATCGGGAGGTGTGGGGGGCGTGTGTGGTTGACATTTAACTTCCGTCTGATGATTATTTGGGTTCAATTCTCTCTGCGCTGTCGTCTCTCTTTTCTGTAATGGCGATTCTGCGATGTGTCTCAGCGGCTGTCGCATTTTGTACGCATGCGTATCCTTTGCCAATTACGATTGCCGTGGTAGTTGGAAGCGCTGCGGAATGTGTACCAAAAATAATGGATAGCAGGCGATGAAAAAGACCTTAGGGTTTGTGAACTGGGGAGGACAATACCTAAAGCCCTTTGTACGTCGCCCGACTGGGTTGTTTTGAGATCCGCTTCATACACTCCTCCACAAAAGTCCGAACAAGATTTCGCACCTTCGCAAGTAGAAAATGTAACCATCCGTCATCGATTTTATTGACAAATATCCTGAAATCCCAGGCAATACTTTTGCGCGCAAAATGGAATGCGCCGACAATTACAGATATGAAAATATAAAATGTGATATGCCTCCACACAGATATGAAGCATGCCAAACTTATTGACGCGTGTGACAAAACGCAAACTCTAGCGGCACCAGCTAACGGCCACCCTTAATCCGGTGCAACCCCCGAGCACTTGCACTCTATGCTTTGCGGTCGCCCATCTAGCTCGCGCAATTGCAGTCTCGACGCTCGTAACTCGTCTCATGGTGACATTTTACTTCGTCTCATGTGCACTCAAGCGTCACAAGACACTTCTCCACGTTCTACGTCGCCGTTTACCCACATTCAACATGAGCAATCGACCTCCGCGCCCGGAAATGACGCTGTGCCGCTTGCCATCGAACAACGTACATCTGAACACATTCGAACTGCAGTTTTGGCCCTCGAACTCCGGATTTCTGAGCAAACTCAGGCGTCTAACATCGTCTAGCTTGGACACCTTCAGAATTTCACAAGCCAAGTTGTGCCCACGAATCGAAAGTAGCCCAATCCCCCTGACGCGACAACTTCGACAAAGGGTGGTAAGGCGGCCCAAGAGCTACCTATCGACTTGTTAAACGACGACCCCGAGCTTCTCGAGCACGAGTTCGTCGACTTTACGCCGCATACGGCAAATTCATTCTTGCCGGCCTAGAGCGCCCACCGCGCGACATCCACGAACCCCGTCTTTGGACGTTGACATGCGACACGTGGCGCTTTTTGAGCGACAAAAAGGTCCAAAGAGGGGTACGACGAGTACCTCCACATAGGTTGGCGCCCGCCGGCGGCGCAGCGGCGGCGATCCCGTAGGGGGTGCGCTCGCAGGCCCGTCGGCACCTACCTCTACCTCCACGCGATGGGCGTTGGTAACCATGTAGCCGCGCCATGCATGGCACGGTAGGGGGCTAAGCGAGGTACCGGCAGCTGCGACCCGCGTGATTATCAGCTGTCGGAAAGCCATGTACGAAGGGTTTCAGAAATCATAATGTCCGTAAACCGGCACTAAGATCTCCCGCTCGGCCGGTGCGATATGTTTTTTCGCTATTGAATACTCCTCAGATACCGTAAGGTTCCATTTGGAGGAGATGGTGCCTTTATAGGTGAAAAATAAATGGCGAAGAGGGTACGGACGGATCACCCGCGGGTTGAGGGTGTCGGAGATGGCGGCGGACAGCGGGAAGAGAAGGGCGCTCGCTTCACGTCGACCGGCATGTTGACGTCGAGTTGACCTAAGGGGGGGGGGGGGGGGGGGGGAGCATGACACAAGCACCTAGGAGGACAGTCGCGACGGGAGGAGCGGCGAGGTCTAGCGGTGGGGTTATCCTCAGGATGAACCGCCGCCAGAGAACTATGTGCGGAGAATTTTTATAATTTCCGCACCCCCGCGGCCTCTTTGGATCCGGTAATGGCGACCATGGCCTACCCCACCGCTACCCAAGATCAACATGCACACCTGATATTAGAGAGTGCGACCATGTGTCAGCGCGGAGGCTCGCACTCGGAACAAGGGTGCTCGACGAACGCGCGATCGATGGGTGGAGGGCAAGTGGTTGATTTTGGAGACAAATACCGGGGTACGAGACAATTAAAATCTGTGGAAATGACCGGGAAATCTTTTCATCGCGGCGGCCGGAGCGCTATCTTTCTCCGTCTGCCTGTCTCGGCCCCTCCACTTACCCTCGAGGTGACGGGGGACCTCGACTAGGAGGATAGTCGCGACGGACGAGCGGCTGCGACGGCGGAATCGACGAGCGACCGCGTGAGGAGGCTTTTTTCGCTAGCCTTTCCCCTCCTTTCTCCGGCAAGACCAAAGTCACGCGGGAGCTAGATCAGGCTGGCATGTCGCCCCTTTCGAACGCCGATCGGCCTAGGCCGGTCAGCACCTTGGCTCAATGGGAGCGGGCCGTGCATCGTGAAGGTCAAGCAGCAGTTTCCTTTTGCATTTATTAACAAGTGGCTCGAACTTTATGTAGAGATGCTTTTTCTGATTACAAAATTACTTTTGCCTTTACTACTTAGGCGGAGGGACTGTGGCAATTACTGCGGTTGCTTACAGTTTTTATCCCCGAGGAACGTCGGCACACATTGCATATAGGTGTGTCGGTACAAGTACATGGTCGAAGAGTACCCGGCCCATTCTTCTCTTTAGTGTCCTAAATGGCTGAGCAAACTTTTAGCCATTAAACAACAACCGGTCTAGTTTGCTAGTATTGTTGTAAATCATTTTTATTTGCATTTTCCACGTAGGCTGCAATGCTTTCTTCGACAGCAGCGCCGACGCGGGCAGAGGCGAGGGTTTGGACGCGCTCCCGATCGGACCTCCTCTATCGCCAGAGCATGTATCATCCGTCGCCCACATTCGAGCCGTTCATCGCGCCCACGCAGCGACGGAGGAGGCCGCTCGTACTCGATTGGGCTTTCTCCGCCTCACCAAAGGCGGACAAACAAGCTCGGATTCGGGCAGAGTGTTTGCCGAGCTCGCGCACGAGCAATCCTGCCGTCCACGTCCTACCGCGATCTCTGGCACAATGGACGCGCTACGCCAAGCGTTCGAGGACCGAACGCTCGAAGCTAGCATGCATGCCGCCAACATGGCAGTAGATGGAGCATCCTTCGTGAAGACCACACCAAAGCGGCCACCCGGACACGACGCCAAAGCTAAGAAGGCGGCAGCCAACAAGCGCAAGGCCGCAACAACATCTACAAAAAGTGTAGGGGCTATTCCCGGAACTAAGACCAGCGACGTGGGCAAGGCACCCACGAAGAAGTGATGGTGTGGCCCGCCGCGCCGATTCATGCTCCCCAACATCCAGTTACATGCGTCACCGCGTGCGGCGAAATAGGTGGGAGTGGGAGCATATCAGGGCGAACGGTCAAGTTGTGAGCTGCATCCACCACGGCGTGTGGGTCAAGTTCAAGAACGGCCTACGTCCCAAACCTTTCAACCAAATTTGAAATTTGAAATTTGAAATTGAAATTTGAAATTAAACACAACATGTGCCGGCAAACTGGACCGACTGCTATCTCTCGGACCTCTCTACCAAGCCATACATGACTTATAAGCGAGTTTAGCCCGGGTCTCTTCGACCAGGTACACCTATCGACACACCTATCTGCAATGTGTGTCGATGTTCCTCGGGAGTTAGAAAATTGTAAGCAACCGCAGTAATTGCTACCGTCCCCCCGCCTAAGCAGTAACAGCGTAATAATTTTGTAATCAAGAGAAACAGATCTAAAAATATATCCACTTGTCGAGAAATGCAAAACTAAACTGCTGCTCGACCTTCACGATGCTCGGCCCGCTCCCACCGAACCGGGGTGCCGACCGGCCGAGGCCGGTCGGCGTTCGGGAGGGACGACGGGCCAGCCTAATCTAGCTCCCGCGTGACTTCGGTCTTGCCGAAGATAGGAGGGGAAAGGCTGGCAAGAAACCCCTCCTTGCGTGGTCGCTCGTCGATCCCGCCGCCCCATCCCGTAAGCCCCGCCAAGGTCGCCGCCGCATCCGCCGACGCGACGGTCCTCCTTGTCGAGGTCCCCCGTCACCTCCATGGCAGGTGGGGGGGACCAAGACACATAGACATAGAAAAAATTGGCGCTCTTGCCTCCGCACCTGAATTTTCCCCGCTCATTTCCCCGGTTTTTTCTCTGTCTGTGTTGCGAGACATGGTTTTGTGTGATAATCAAGTTGCTACACAGCAATGTTGGTCAAGTAGCATCGTGATAGTACGGCTGTGACTCAGCACTATGAGATGATAAGCCAATCAACAATAGAGAGGATTAGCTTGCTGATGGTGGCAAGTTGCTGAGCGTTAGATATCATCTAAAGGCTCAGAATATATGTTGGCGTGTGCTCACCACAAGGTGAGTGCGTGTCCTGTGATAGGCAAGTGCTAGGCACTTGCTGAGGGTGAGATGACATGCAGTGTCACTCACCGAGTGTAAGCATTCCTTATTGCCCCCTCAACTTTGACAGGTTATGGGCCCTCTAGCTGCTAGTTGTTGGAGTCATTTGTCTTGACTGGAACCTAGCTTCTCGAAGAGTGGTAGACCTTTGTGGTGTCGCACGATACGTGAGGTGCGGCTGGCTCACAAAGTGGCTGGCTCTTGCTTGTGTTTGTAGCTTTACTTCGATACCCGGCTGGTAGCGACTTGTTTGTGTCGCTTGGAGCCGGCTTCAACCCCCGAACGCCGACTCGTGTGACGTGAAGATCGGCTTGCTCTTCTTTGTTATAGCTTGGCGCTTTCTGGAATTTTATTCGCTTCCGGAGCTTGTCACCCGCCAGTTTCTTTTCTCGTGAAAGCCGATAGTGGTCCGGCTGAATTTTTGGAAAGGCATCTTACCACAAGTGTACTAGCACTCCTGTACGACGTCACTTGACCGACCTTCTGAGACTCGTTTCTGATTGCCTTGGCTGTATAGACTCCGGGAGTACAATTGCGTCTTCGGTCAGCCCTTTGTCGTCTCCTTTTCTGAGCCGTGTTGCCCGCCTCTTCACCGGTACTTGGTGCTTTTCTTGTTGGCAGTTTTCCTGATTTTCTGGTGCTCTTGCGAGCGCATCCGACGTACCTGATATGGACTCCGTGAAACTACCCAAGTTCAGTGGGGAGAGACGAGATTTTGACGTGTGGAAGAAACGTTTTCGTGCATTTGGCTTGATGCAAAAGTGGGCTCCGGCTTTGTCGTCGGATGGTGCCGCTTCCTCTCAACAACAAGTCGACATGTACTCCACATTGATTCTTGCGCTGCCGGAGGACGACCTTTCTATTATCAAGAATGTTAGCGAGGATGACAAGACCTGCGGCCACACTGCATGGACTGCGTTAGTCAATCATTATGAGGACGATGGTATTTACCGGTGTACGGAACTATTGCAGGACTTGGAGACGCCGCAAGCGGACGGCGAGAGCGGCATTCAATATCTGAACCCGTTAGTTCGACTGCAACGACAGCTTGCCCGAGTTGGGGACGTCGTCCACGACCGGCGTATCATCATGTACTTGGTGAAGGGCCTGCGCAGCGAATACCACTCCATCACCGACACGTGGGACGTACACGACCTCAGCATGGATACCGTCAAGCGTGATCTTCGTCAAAAGGGCATGCGCATCGAGAGTCGTGCGCAATAACATTCAACGGAACCCCCAACGCCTACGGCTTTTGCAGCGTCTCATGATGACTCAACGACTGAACTTTTGAAGCGGCAAGTCTCCGAGCTCCAAGACCAACTGAAATCTCTTCAAGGAGCTGCGACTACTCGTCGTACCTCATATGGCAGAGGCGGAGCGAGAATTTTTCGTGGTGTTTGCTATGGCTGTGGTATGAAGGGCCATCGCAGGTCCGAGTGCCCCGTCAACAACACCGGAGGTAACTCTGCGCAAATGGACTCCCCGGTTGCTTTTCCGGCGGTCATGGACGTGACAGCCACCCCTGCGAGGCCATTCTCCGAGGCTCGACACATGTTCGAGCGCGATGGGGAAACGTGGATGTGGTTGGCCGACAGCGGCGCCAGCCATCACATGACTAGTGTGCGCCGTGACTTCTGTGAGTATCGAGCGCTCACCGACCGGCTTTGGGTGAAGGGTATCAGCGCCCGCGCTGTTGGAGTGGGCTCGGTCCGAATCATTGTGAAGGCTAAAGATGGAGAGGAGATTCCTGCCACGCTAAAGAATGTGCTCCACGTTCCTGAGCTATCCCGTCGTGCGTCGTGGTCTTACCATCGACTTTCCAGCCTCACCCAAGCTCGGCGACAAGGTCATTCTGTGGTGTTAGCTGATCCCGTGGACCACCTTCGTCTTCATGCCGGTCATGGTGGTGGCGTGGTGGTTCCGTTGGAGCGCGCGCATTTATTGGTGTGGTTGCCGGCGCGGGTTGCTTCGTTGAATCCTATCCGGCTGCCTTTCGAAACCTCTTGGATGAGTTCAACATCGCTGTGGAGATCACTGCCCCTTACGCGCATTGGCAACATGGCCGTATTGAACGGCAGTGGGGGACATTGGTCCCGATGGCGCAGTCAATGATCCGGCAAGCCGCGCTGCCAAAATCGTATTGGGCTTTAGCGATGGCCGCTGCGGTGCATATCCGCAATCGTGTGCATAGTAGCGGAGCCGGCGGTGTACCTTTCACCTTGGCGACCGGTAGACGAGCTGATTTGAGCTCCATGCGGGTCTTCGGCTGTCCGGCCTATGTCCACTTTGACAAGTCTCAACGCCGCAAACTTGACGATCGCGCGTGGAAGGGTGTCTTTGTGGGCTATGCTTCCGAATCACCTGCGTGGTTGGTGTACAATCATGCTACTCGTCGGGTGGTGAGCAGCCGCAACGTGGTGTTCGATGAGGCTGCAGTCCTCTCCATGGGGGAGAGCAATGCGGAGCAACGCAATGATGATGAAGAGGACAGCATCCCGCGCACCATGTGTAGCGAAGAACCGGATACACCTTCGGGGGAGTCGCCGCTACGGGAGTCGCGGCAGCATTCCGGGTCGACGGAAGAGGAACGGGACATGCATTCGGGGGAGACTCCACGGCCAAGGTATAATCTTCGATCCACTGCTGCACCACAGCAATGCGTACCCAGTCCAAGGTATAATCTCCGTTCAGCGGGCGCTTCGGGAGATGGATGGACTGCGGGAAGTGCCGCAGCTATTAAGTCAGCCAGCAGCCCGACCGTTCAAGAGCCGGTGTCATACAAGCAAGCGCTGAGGAGTCCCCAATCGGGGGAGTGGGGGGCAGCTATCAAGAGCGAGTACGACTCACTTGTATCTCGGAAAACCTGGACATTGGTCCCTTGTCCTGCCGGTCGCAAACTCGTAGATTCCAAGTGGGTGTTCAAGCTGAAGCGCGATGCCAATGGACAGATTGCAAGGTACAAAGCAAGACTTGTGGCTCGCGGGTTTACTCAGGAGAAGGGTGTGGACTACCACGAGACCTTCGCTCCCACAGTGAGGGTGATTTCTATTCGAACGTTGCTCGCGCTTGCTGCTTATAATGATTGGGAGGTGGAGCAGCTTGATGTGGTGACGGCATTTTTGGAGGCCGATATCGAGGAGGAAATCTACATGAGGCAGCCGGAAGGATTCCGTCACTTCGACATCAATGGAGAGGAGCGAGTGTGCTTGTTGAAGAAATCATTGTATGGCCTCAAGCAAGCTCCAAGGAACTGGAATAAGACCATCACAACATGGCTAGAGGAGTATGGCTTTACCCAATCCAAGGTGGATCCCGGCATTTACGTCTTTATCAAGGAGGGTGAGCTTTATGTCTTGGCGTTGTACGTGGACGACAGCATCATCGTCGGACCAGCGGGTAGCTTCATCGTTGGGTTCAAGTCGGCTTTCGGCGAAAGGTTCAACGTGCAAGACCTCGGTCCAATGTCTTGGTTGCTTGGCATGACAGTCGAGCGTGATCGTGGCAGCCGCACCATCAGGATTGGACAACAGCAATACGTCTTAGATATGTTGGAGCGCTTCAACATGATGGGCTGCAAGCCAGTGGGCTCACCTATGGCGGTCGATGCTTTGAGCAATTGTGTGGAGACGTCGACATCAAGGTTGCCTCCCGGTCTAGTGCCGTACCAAAGCTTGATCGGTAGCTTGTTGTATGCTTCCGTAAGCACACGGCCCGACATCACCATGGTTGTTAGCCACCTTAGTAGGTACATGTGTTGTAAGTAATTCCTAATGCAGATTAGTTACAGAGAGCTAATGTATGCTCTGATAGAAGTCCGTATGTACAGGACATCACCTAGAATGTCTGAGCGCGATATCACAAACTAGCGCACAGACAGCTGACAGCGACAGCTGACACACACTCTTGTCTCGACACCAGCCGCCACCCAAGGCTGGTCGTGTAGCGTACCTGTAACCATCACGTTACAGTATCTTCCTTATCGAACCGTGCATACCACGTTCAACAGGTTATGGAGCCCTCCACCTGAAGGTTACGCGAGACGACAGTGCCTTTCGGCGTGCAACTTGGACACTCGCCCGAAGGCAAAGCCATTTTTTTTTTCGAATAATCATACTTTACTCTGTATATTTATTTCCACTTTCTCAAACACTACTCTACGGAACAGCCCCGCTACCACCTACTCTACTCTACGCCACGACGACCTAGCCAACCACACAAGCGCACTCGCTTGTGTGGACAGGGTGCATACAGGTCCAAGCTGGAGTGGGGAAGGGGGGAGCATTGTGAGGGTGAATACTCATACACAGGGTGCACGACAGCTTCAGCCGTAACGTAGAGCAGCGGACATATACACCTGCCTGTTCTTGCCTCGGCTGTCACTGTGCCCCACACTGGGTGGAGGATACGGAAAAGGTGCATTGAGACACCCCGGGGCAACAGGCCGACGGGTCGGCGGGCATCAGGCCGTCTCTTTGTATACCGTCGTTAGGCACAGTTACCGCTAGTGGATTTTTTCCACTGTCCGGTTGGGTACTCGACCCCTTTTACGATGGCGCCAAAATCAAAGCCGGCACCTACCGCATCGGCCGCCGACTCAGGTGTCGACTCCGGCACGTGCGACACTCCGTTGCCCGACTCAGCCGGCGACAGCATTCGACTGGTGATGGAACAGCTACAGCTGCTCCACGCCAGGATGGACGACCAGGACCGGACGCAGTCGGAGCTTCTCCGTCGGGACGCACTGCGCGATCACCCGGTGCCTATCGACACGGCGTCGTTCCAACCTGTGCCCAACCAGTACCGGCCTGCTAGCGACCCCGTGCCTACTCCGGTACACGAGTACCCACTCCACATCAGCGCCAGCCGCAGGCCCACGATCGACCCGGAGTTCGTTGCGATGACAGCAGACTGGGCCACCAACTTCGACGGTGACTCTTTTTCCCGGTCTTTTCGCATGGACGCTCCGCTTATGCCGAGGACGGGTGAATTCAAGACCTGGAAGCGCGACTTCCTGTCGTTCCTTTCGATTAAGGGGGCTGCACTGATCCCTCAACTTGCTCTTTCCTCCTCTGGCGTGCCTCTGAATCCAGTCGCTCAGCGGTTCGCGCACGCGATGCTCGTTCAGTGCTGCCGCCAGAACAAGCCAGCTGCACAGGCCATCGCGGGGGTCCCCGCTGGACGACTCGACTGCGGGACAGCCGCATGGGAAGTGTTGTGCGAGAGACTGGACGCGCAGTCCATTTCACGCACGCTGTCGCTCCTGGACCGCATGATGGTTCGTCATGCCTCTTGTCAATCAGTCTCGGCATACGTCCACGCTGTGAAGCAGTGCTTCGATGAGCTGAACGAGTGCCTGCAGCTGAAAGATGGCTCTGCAGCCATTCACCCCCACGTCCTCGCCCTGGTCACGATTCGCGGTATGTCGAACGTTGGGCAGTATGGCCAAGCCAAACAGTGTGTGATTAATGCCTTTGACACCGACTTCATCATGTCAGCCGACAAAGTGATGGGGAGCATTATCCACCAGACTCAAAATCTTGATGCAGATGTCTCCAACAAGGGGGACACTGCTGATTCCGGGCATGCGGTCAATGCCTTCCTTGCGGATCGCAAACGGCAGGGTGGCCGTGGCGGTGGGGGATGGACCGCGGACAAAAAGAAGTCCAAGTTCGCAATGAAGTGCGGGGCCTGCGGAGACCCAAACCATGTCTGGTCGACCTGCAAAGCGCCGGATGCTGATGTCCTCCGCTGGACACTGGCCAAGCGCAAACAGATTGCCGAGAGATACGCGGACCAGCCTCCCCCCACTGCACACCTCAGCCACCTTTCTGCTGCTGAAGCATCTGAGGGACATGCTCCCGCTGAGGACGCACTGGAATACGACATGCAAGACGAGTATGACGACACTGAGGTCAGTACGTCCTTTGCCTCAGTTGCATTCACGTCTGCTGCATCTCGTGTTGCCGACCTGTCTGAGTACTGGGTAGTTGACTCTGCCTGCTCCGTTAACTTGACGTCATTTCGGTCGGATTTTTCGGATTTTCATCCATCCTCACGCCGTAGCACAGTTGGTGGTGTCGGTGTCACGGTCCAGGGCAGTGGAAAAGTCCGCATCCCCATTTGCCTGACCTCCGGTCGAACAGTCTTTCGGCTCGCTCATGCCATGTACACCCCTGACTTGTCCTCTCGATCAGCGCAACGTATCAGTCGTCTCCTGAGTGTCAGCTGGATGCAGCAACACTCAGGGTGTGCGTTTTCTTTCCCTACAGACACTGACTCTGGCACTGTGCGTGTGACCACAGGAATGGGGATGCTAATCCCGTCGGGGAACGGACTGTACCTCCTCCCGAGGTCGCATGCCTGTGCGGGGATGTCCTCGCCCACCGTAGACAGTCGTAGCCAGAACTCTGTCGCACTTGCTGCTGAGTGCGACGCTGCTTTGTGGCACAGTAGAATGGGGCACCTGAACATGCAGAGCCTGCAGGCTCAGCATTCTCATAACACGGTGTCTGTACCGGTTATGCCTAGTTCTGTAAAAGATCTCGCCTGTGAGTCTTGCAATCTGAACAAAGCCACTTCTGCGCCAAAAAATCGCACAGCATCTCAGAAGCCAGCCGCCCCGCTTCAACACATGTCGTGTGATCTGTGGGGTCCTGTCATTGTACCCTCCCCCCACGGCCTGCGGTATTGCCTGCTGGTCATCGACCACCACACTAACTTCATGTGGGTGCGGTTTCTGAAGTCTAAGGATGAGACGTGCGCGAAACTGGAGACCATCCTCCTGGACGCGCGGCATACTCATGCCCGTTATCACTCACACCTCCATGCATTTGCACCGTTTCTGAAATTCGACTCAGACTCGGTTTTCGAGGCCGCGAACACGCAGCTCATGTGCGCGAGATTGGGTTTCAACACTCAATTCTCGGCGCCCTATGCACATCACATGCTTGGGAAAGCAGAACGCCCGTGGCGCACACTGCGTGACTGCGCGTCCTCAATGCTTCACGCCATGTCTGTGCCTAACAGCATGTGGTCATGCGCGATCAGCACTGTGGTCCACCTCCGTAACCGTACTTACAGTCGGGCTGTTGGCCCGTCTGGGGGGGTCCCTGTCACCATTCTCACAGGCGCAGTCCCTGACGCGTCAGTATTTCGCGTGTTCGGCTGTGCAGCATTTGCCAAGGTACCTGATAACCTCAGACGGAAACTTGGCCTGAAAGCGTTCCGAGGTGTGCTGGTGGGGTACTCTCATAACTCCCCAGGGTATCGTATCTACAACCCCGCGACCAGGCGCATCACCACGTCTGTTCACGTCAAGTTTGCAGAGACTGTGCCCGGGTTTGGGACATCCCACCCTGTCGCCTCGTCGATTGATGTGTGTGCAGACACAGAGGCTCTCCCCATTTCCCCTGAAAGTCACCCCCTCCCAAATCTGACCCTGGACACAGATGACACAGGGTGTGTGGAGGAGGTCGACAGACCCGCTCGCCCTCGCGGCCCGCCTACTCGCTATGGGGAGTATGTTGCCCATGTCTCTGCTGTGCCGCGCGTGTGTGTCACTGACTCGTGTGAGCACGACCTGTCCGACCACATGGACGACATTTTTCCACTCCCTGACTTCTCCATGATGACAGCTCAGCCACGTCACAGGCACTCTGAAGGACCTGTGAGTGATGTCGCTATGGTGTCCGCAAGCGTCTGTGTTGAACCCACATCCTACAAGGCTGCCTTGGTTAGTCCACAGTCCGCGGAATGGCAGACAGCCATGCAGGTGGAATTCAACTCTCTGACGTCCAACCGGACGTGGGATCTCGTTCCCCTGCACGCTGGACGCCGCGTGGTCAACAGCATGTGGGTCTACAAGGCTAAAACAGACGCATCTGGTGCTGTTTCTCGATACAAGGCACGATTTGTCGCAAAAGGCTGCAGCCAGCGCGAGGGGATTGACTACACGGAGACGTTCTCACCAGTCATCCGACTAGCTAGCCTCCGCGTCTTCTTCAGTATTGCCGCTGCTCGTGACCTCGACCTGGGCGGTCTCGACATCGACACGGCGTTTCTGTACGCACCCATCAAGGAGGATGTTTACATCAGACAGCCCCTGGGGTTCGATGACGGTACCACCAACGTCTGTCACCTCCGCCGGTGCCTATACGGCTTGAAGCAGTCCCCCAGGGAGTTTAACGAGCTGCTTCGCGACTGGCTAGTCTCTCAAGGCTGGCGCCAGCTGATCTCTGACCCATGCATCTACATCTTTGAGGCCGACGGCGTCTTCGCCATGATTGCCCTCTACGTGGATGACATTCCTGTGGCGTGCAACAACACCGCCTGGCGGGTGGCCTTCACCGCGCTAGTGCGATCCCGATTTGACATCAAGGATCAGGGTGACCTGTCCGACATCATCGGCATGCACATCACCAGGGACAAAGCGGCGCGCACCATCAGCCTCGATCAAGGCAAATACGTGCGCGAGCTGCTTGAAAAACATGACATGGTGGACTGCAAACCCTCGTGTCTCCCGATGGACCCCGGTTTTTTGGCTGCGCTCTCCAAGCAGACGGCTGTACCCCTCACAGGCGCGGACCGGGACGTTTACCCGAGTCTGCTCGGCAGTTTGCAATATGCCGCTGTATGCACTCGCCCGGACGTTTCGACCGCGCTCAGCATTCTGGGCTCTGCGCAAGCGAACCCTACAGTGGCCCACATGCAGGCCCTTAAGAAAGTGTTGCGCTATCTTAAAGGGTCTCCAGCCATGAGCCTGACGTTGGGGGGGGGTGAGGACAACACTCTCCAACTTACAGGCTTCGCCGATGCAGACTGGGGCAATGACAGTGTGACACGCCGGTCACGATCGGGATTTGTTTTTACACTGGGCAGAGGTGCAGTCAGCTACAAGTCTAGAAAGCAGTCCTGCGTCGCACAGTCAACATGCGAGGATGAGTACTACTCAGCAGCGGACGCGACTAAGGAGGCCATCCATATTCGACAAATGTTGTCGGAGATCTTCAGTCGACCTGTCAGCGGGACGACCACAATCTGGGAAGACAACCAGAGCTGCATCGCCTATTCGCAGAATGCACTGGTGAGCGAGAAGACCAAGCACATCGACCTGAAGTATCATTTCGTGAAGGACCACGTACAGCTGGGGACCGTCAAACTACGGTACCTACCCACCGGTGACATGGTCGCTGACATGCTGACCAAGCCACTACCTGGACCTGCACTCGTGAAACACAGAAGCGCCATTCTGGGGACATCTGGACCCATGCAGCGACACACTTTGTAGAAGGAATTCTGTAATCACTTCCATCTGGTCACAAGACACACCTTAGCTATCTTGAGGGGAGTGTTGTAAGTAATTCCTAATGCAGATTAGTTACAGAGAGCTAATGTATGCTCTGATAGAAGTCCGTATGTACAGGACATCACCTAGAATGTCTGAGCGCGATATCACAAACTAGCGCACAGACAGCTGACAGCGACAGCTGACACACACTCTTGTCTCGACACCAGCCGCCACCCAAGGCTGGTCGTGTAGCGTACCTGTAACCATCACGTTACAGTATCTTCCTTATCGAACCGTGCATACCACGTTCAACAACATGTCCGACCCCTCTCAGTCACATTGGGAGCAAGCCAAGAGGGTGCTTCGCTACCTCAAGGGGACCGCAGAGTCGGTGTTGATGTACGGTGGCGCACCCTCATCAAAGGTGGTAGGATGGTCAGATTCTGACTACGCGAGTGATATTGGCGAGCGGCGCTCTCGCACGGGGTATGTGTTCATGCTCAACGGTGCAGCGGTGAGTTGGAAAAGCCAGCGGCAACAAACTGTGGCGTTGTCGACAGCGGAGGCAGAGTATATGGCGCTGACTGCGGCCACTCAGGAGGCGATGTTTTTGAAGCAACTACTCCACGAGTCTCACCAAGACTCCGGGTCTCCCATCACAATTCACGAGGACAATCAGAGTTGTATTGCACTCAGCAAGAATAGCATGACGACCGGACGCAGCAAGCACATGGACGTGAGGTACCACTTCTGTCGGGAGAAGGTGGAGAGCGGAGACATCGAGGTGCAATATTGTGCGACGGAGAACATGCTTGCTGATGTGCTTACCAAGCCATTAGTGAGTGCAAGGCATAGCAAGTTGTGCAATGCCATCATGGGATTGCCTGCGTAGCAAGGGGGAGTGTTGCGAGACATGGTTTTGTGTGATAATCAAGTTGCTACACAGCAATGTTGGTCAAGTAGCATCGTGATAGTACGGCTGTGACTCAGCACTATGAGATGATAAGCCAATCAACAATAGAGAGGATTAGCTTGCTGATGGTGGCAAGTTGCTGAGCGTTAGATATCATCTAAAGGCTCAGAATATATGTTGGCGTGTGCTCACCACAAGGTGAGTGCGTGTCCTGTGATAGGCAAGTGCTAGGCACTTGCTGAGGGTGAGATGACATGCAGTGTCACTCACCGAGTGTAAGCATTCCTTATTGCCCCCTCAACTTTGACAGTCTGGTACCCGGGTACCTGTCAGGTAGTCCGGCCTGCGTCCGTACCCTCCCCCCTCTGATCGCGCGTCCACCTAGTAGACTTTGTTGAGGTTGGGGCCTCCGCGCTTACCCGGCCCCCCCCGCAAGGGTCTCGTCTATCCGGTAGTAGGTATCGAGGAGGGGGGGGGGGGGGGGAAGGTCGCCGTAGCCGGTTCCGTCTGGCCGCGGGTGCACGGAAATTAGTCAAAACCCTCCGTACGGGGTTTTCCGGCGGCGCCGACCCGGAGGGTCGTCGTTGCCAGATCTTGTCGCTCCTTCCGTCGCGACAGGCCTCCTTGCCGCCCAAGCCTACCCCCCCCCCTCGGGAGATGTATCTCGTCGGCGTGTCGGCTCGCTAGTGAGCGCCCTACCCTCGTGCTGCTCCCCAACTAGCTCGACGCCGGGTACGGACATTAGTTTAATTATCCAAAAAGCCCTCCGTACATGGCTTTCCGGCGGCGGCTGATCCTGAGGATCGCCGCCGCCTCACATAGCCGCTCCTCCGCCTGCGACCTGCCACCGGCCTATGCCATGTCTTGTTTCCCCCCCAGAGAAGTGTCGACCGGCACAGGGCTGGTAGGCGGCTAGCGAGCGCCCTTTCCTTGCGCTGCTTCCCGGCTGGCCACCACCGGCTCCAACACCCACCCCCCGCCGCAGATCCGGCCGTACCCTCCTCGCAATCAGACGCTCCTGAAGTACAGGTCCCACCCCCTCGAGGGAGGACAGTTCTTAGTAGTATCTGTACGCGAAAAAACATATCGGACGGGCCGAGCGGGAGATCTCGGTGCCGGTATTGCACAGATATCATTTTTTCAAAAGCCCTATGTACAGGGCTTTCCCCACTGCTGCTGATCCCGCGGATCGAGCTGTCGGCCCTCTTAGCCCCCTACCGTGCCAGGCCTGGCACGGCTACGGGGTTTCCAGCGCCCAACACGGGGAGGTGAGGGGATGCCGACGGGCCTGCGAGCGCACCCCCCTCCGGGGCCGCCGCCGCTGCGCCGCCGGCGGGCGCCACCTTTCAACCACTGTATCTCCCCACGCTACACAGCCCCAACTCAGCTTCCTCGCAACAAAACTACCACGATTCGAGGCCCGCCGAGCGTGCGAGCACCCTTAGAACACCCGCTACGTCCCCCGCATGTTCCTCGTCCCTAAGCCCGGCGTCAACAAGTGGCGCTTGATCATCGACCTACACGAGCTCAGCAACTCTTGTGCGGAATCCAACATATCGTCCGAGACCCTCAAGCACCTACGCCATCTGTCACGACCGGGCGACTACTTCGTATCCTTGGACCTCGTGGACGGCTATTACGCGCTCGGCATCCGAGAGGAGGACCGCGACTTCTTCACGGTCAATTGCCGGGGCTAGCTGTGGCGCCTAACATATTTGCCGATGGACTGCTCAGGATCGGCCTACTACTTTTGCAAGCTAACCCATACGTTCACCAACTGCCTGCGGCGTCAAACTACTCCGCCGACGGCATGGAGCTTTAACCCTCATAACCCCACAGGGCATTTTTTCGACACACTCGATGGCGCGGAGCACGTTTGCCATCCCACATGGACGACTTCATGTTCATAGCCGACTACCGAGCCACAGGGACACTTCCACACGACCGCGTCGAGTACACTATACCGACTCGGACTTCAACGTAACCCCAAGAAAGACTTGCGGGAACCCGCTCAGGTGGTCGATCATCTCGGCCTCACGATCAATATCGTCAAAGGCGAGTTTCGACCCCCCACCGATATAAAAACGCCCTCTCCAAGAGAGCATTAGCCCTGCTCGGCCGCGCAGCCTCCAACGCCCGTTGCCTACCAACCAGACAGCTCGCCTCCTTCGCCAGTAAGGCCCATTTTCTATACGTAAAAGAAACCGGCGCGTTACTTTAACGCGAACCACATTCCGTATTGATAACACGACAAGGTTGAGCACGCCGAGTCCGCATTATACACCAGCTGAAAACGAGAAATCGAGTGGTGGCGTGCAAAGCCCGACCAATACAACGGACGCTCAATCTACAAACCCATCGAGACCGCCAACCTCCACGCGGACTCCAACGGCTACGGATGGGGTGCCGTGCTAAACGATACCCCAGTGTTTCAAGCGCGCGGGTTTTGGTACGACGACGACCACAAATATCACATCACGTTACATGAGCTATAAGCAGTGCACCTTACCATCGAGTCCTTCATACCGCAGTTACAAGGACTCAACGTCTTACCCCACTAGGACAACACGGCAGTCGTTGCTACGCTTTCCAAGGTAACCACACGTTCTCCCGTAGTGATGACGGAACTGTGGTGCTTATGTCACATGCTGGACGTCAACGGCGTCCGCATCAGACCGCGTTACATCCGCTGAGCCGCGAATATTCGGGCTGAAAGCCTCTGCCGGGCCGTGACGTTTGGCAACATAACCCCCGGAATTTCAGCTACCTCTAGTCCGCGTGAGAGCCACACTTTATCGACCGCTTTGCGTCAAGATAGAACATGTAACTACCACGGTTCAACACAAAGTGACGCGATCCCCCATGCGAAGACGTCGAGTGCCTACATATACCAGATGCCATTGGGCAACGCGAAGCGAGCTACTGCAACCCGCCTTGGGGAGCACTGCCCCCACTATGCGCGAAGGTACGACAGTCGGGAGCGGCAGCTATTGTCATCGCGCCACATTGGCCAGACAAGTCGTTGTTCTAACAACTACACCGCATAACAACCGAGACCATTCACTACCCCGCCACACACGATGTCTTCGTTCCACGGCGACGAGGCAGGCGCGAATGGGTTGGACGCCCACGGTGGAGCGTGGTGGCCTTTCGGCTGCCACGCTAGCTCGGTAACACACCCATAGCGGCGCGATAGGGCGGGTAACAAACCGCCGACCTCCGCCCCCTCTCATACGCACCATCTGGAGGACCACGAAGCGCCCGCTACCGTCTAGACGAAGCCAACACCCACGCGCCGTGGACGGCTAACATAACAGCCAACTTACGCACTATGTTAGGGACCGACAACGCTCAACCTCCTCAGCAGCTCGCTAGCTCCTATCACGTACGCGAACTACAACAACGGTATGCGACAGTTCGCTGCCTTTTGCCACGAGGAAGGCATTCACCCGCTACAAGCTAGCACGCCCTCCATCGTCCGCTACACGGCTTGGCTAGGTCTACAAGGCACCGTCGCCGCAGCATCGCTAAAAAACACTACTAAACAGTCATCAAGCTCTTCCGCGACCGCCAACATCTACCCATCGCCGTCGGTGAACTATTCGCGGACGCACGACGCGGCCTAGAGATGCAACCACAACGAATACTCGCATCGGGCGCGCGACTCTCAATTCATGCGCCACTGGTCCTCGCCCTCCTTCAATCAGCCTCACAAATACTCAAACATCTAACATGGACGATGACTACACGAAATAGCAATCTTCCGAGCTATACCCTTGCAGTTTGTACGAACTACGCCTTTTTTTGCCGAGCTGAGTCGGGAGTACGCTGCTTAATCAAGGGCATAAGTGCCGATCGATCCCCAAGGCAAGCTTGTTTCGTCATACGAAAGTCAAAGGGCGACGAGCTACGCGAGACGGTCGACAAACCAATATTTACTATCCCGATCGAAGCCAACTCGGTCCTCGCCCACCTCTTGGATTGGTACTACGCTTAGCGGAACGTCTACAACGACCAATTCTGTAACAACCCCCCACCATATGCAATTTGGAGCTTCGCACTCTACGAGAATTCATCATACTAGCAAGCGGCATCAACCCTCTCCGTCTGGCTGCTCGACGGGCACACCGCCATCCATCGGAGCCACCCCACCTCCAAGCTTCAAGTTGACATCGCATGTCCTCCAAAAAGGTGCCGCCCCCGGTGCTATCTACATCGGCGCTCCGCTCCACGTCCTCAAATACATGGGTGGTTGGGCCAAAAACATCGCAATGACCGAAGGGAAATACACCGACCCCACCATGACCCCATCTAGCGGCGTGGCAATACTTCGGATGGCTCGTCCCGTCACGACCGCTTCACTAAACTAGGTTGCGCAAGCCTCCGGCTTTAAATCAATGGCAAAACTTGCCCTCGGTTAAATGTTCATATTGCTTGTAACCTAATGGTTTGCAAAACTTACTTACATGTGTGACAAAACATAGAACCGAACGGTAAAGCGTTACTATACAAGTGTGGCGTCTTACACATACCTCGAGGCAACCCTCGAGGACAAGGGAACGCTTCACGCACCGCACGCCCCAAGCCATGCCTCGAGCGACACTATCTAGCGGCAACCCTTATGTGGAAGGTGGGGTACATTTTAGGCCGTTATACGCCCACACGCCAAGATCGGACTAATCGGGTATCGAACCCGTGACCTTTAGCGTATTAGGCGTGCGCTTTACCGACGGGTCGGAAAAGAATGGATGTCGCTAAGTGGCCATCTTGCCAGTAAGTTCTAAATCACTACATTTTCACGCCCCCCCCCGGACTCTCCCCGGACCGCATCCCGGCTCCGAAACCACTGTGGAAGGTGGGGTACATTTTGGGCCCTCACACGCCTACATACCAATATCGGACTCACCGGGTATCGAATCCGCGACCTTCTACGTCGGTAAAGCGCACGCTTAATAATACGCAAAAGGTCGCGGGTTCGATACCATGTGAGTCCGATCTTTGTATGTAGGCGTGTCAAATTGTCACGGCCCAAGATGAACCCCACCTTCCACACTTTAGCCGGTGCAACCCCCGAGCACCAGCATTCTCTTCTTTGCGCTCGCCCATTTGGCTCGCTCAACCCACCCACCCAACCATTAATTAGCGTGGATTTGCCCCTAGTCAAAGCTTGTGGTGGTTTTTGGCCGATTGTGAGCAATCTGAAATCTTTAGCAAAACGTGCCTTCGGGTTAACATACATTCTTGCCATAAAGTCCGTTACTAGCCGCACGGATTTCATTACCCGCCACACTTGCGATGGCCATGCATTTCAATTGCATCGCCATCGGTACCCCAGCTATTTCGAGCTATTATCGCTCCGCCAATCTTGTAGTATCGCGCAATACTTCATAAAATATTGAATCGTTGCAAAATGGCGATAGCGACTGGATAGCGACTCGTAGCGATAGCGACTGAGCTTTGTGCAATGAGCGATGCTAGGAATTTTAAATCTCATTTCCACAATGAATACAAAATCCATACTAATAACCCGCAGTTATGAGCAAGACCGTATCAAATTTGTTTCAAGCTCACACGCGGGGCGCGCAGCGCTCAATCATGAAAGCCTCCAGTGTTTACAATGCATCAATACATGTGCCCACTTCGACAGTACACATTAGTACCGTTCCCGACCGTCCCCAACCGGTAAATGTGATACAAAAGTATATGATTACTAAAAATATATCCAATTTTTCACGCCCCTTCTCCACTGGTACTCCATTCTCTCCGGTCATGCCGAGACATAGTTGCAACGAAGTATGAGGGTGAGCGGTAGCATTTGCATACTCCCGATCCCAACGACTCGCGGACGTGTTGCCATGACGTGGATGTTACTTGGGCCAGACTTGCCGCCAAAAGGTCTAGCTCCTTCGTCAAGGTGCCCCTATGTGTGGCATCGACAATTGTATGGCGTGTTGGTGGTTAGTTTGCAGCTTCCGGTGGTCGTGACTCGTGACTACGAGTCATCGTGACTCGTGAGCCTCTGTTAATGTCCCGTGCACACCACGGCTAGCCCGTTAGAATATGCTTTTTGTGTCTCTTGCGTTTGTCTTCAACCCTCCGCTTGCTCTATATATGCGTCCACATCGCGTTTCTGGCGCGGACAGCTTTTTTTCATAGATGGAGTGCATTTTTTTTATCATGAGTAAAGCCTAGTTTGGCACTGCTATTGTCGTTACGACATGTAAGCATCAATGCTAGTTGCTCGCATTAATTTAGCTCCCGTCTACCTCGCTACCCCCGCCGTTGCCAAGTCTTTGTGTTCTATCAATCATTGCGACTATGTTAGAATTGTAATTGGGGGGTAAAATAATGATTTGCGTAGAACACACCACGGCTCGATGTTCACTGACATAGAAACCTCTACCGTTACGCCCGTGTTGTTGTGGGCACACACGCTAGATTTGCGGCGCATATTTTGCGGGCCGAAATTCGTGCATGTGAAGGTTATGCACGCCTCTATGCGTAGCTCGGTGCACGCATTGTCGCGACAAGGATGGAAATTACTCGACAATGGGCTCTCAACATGTTTGCACAATTGCACTATTATCCGCCGAGTGTGTTGCGCCCGACTGTCTACAAAGCAGCAACACCGAGAATGTCATGTCATGTGCACTTGGTTTTCTTGCCACGTCCCGGGTAAGGCTAGGGGTCAAGTGGAATTTGTCGATGTTGATAGTAGTGGTATCTTGAAATGTCGATGTTGATGGTACTGATATCTTGGATTGTCGATGTTGATAGTGTTGATATTTTGGGATGCGGACATCGATGGCACATTCTACCGATAAAATCGCCGATATATCGATATTTTGGCCGATTTATCAACACATTGGGCTTCAATACTTGACATTTTTCAGATGTTTTGATAATTGATGGCATTGATATTAGCATTGTTGCCATCACGTCGATGTCGATGTCACAACGATCCCTCTCTCTCTCTCTCTTCTCTCTCTCTCTCACCTCTCCCCCCCCTCACTCTCTCCCTCTTCCTTCCTTCCTCACTCTCTCCCTCTTCCCCCCCTCTCCGTTTCTCCTTCTCTCCCCTCCCTCTCACCCCCCTTTCTCTCTCTCTCTCTCTGTATGACTCCCCTTAGACCCCTTCCTCTCTCTCCCTCTATCTCTTAATCTCTTTATCTCCCTTCCTCTCCATCCCTCCCCCTTCCTCTTCTCATCACTCCCGCTTCCTTTTCCCCCTCCTCCTTTCTCGCTCTATCTCCCTTTTTCTCCACCCCTCATTCCCCTTTCCATGTCCCCTTCTCTACCCCCTTTCCCTCCCACTCCCTTTCCCTTTCCCTTCTCCCCCCCCCCCCCCCCCCCCCCCTCTCTCTCTCACCCCCTTCATTACTTTCTTTCTCTCCCCCTCTTCCTTCTCTCCCCTTCGTTCCCCTCCCCCCTTCTCCCTCTTCCTCTCTCCTTTCTTCCCCCCTGCCGCCCTTCACTCCCGTGTCATTCTCTTTCTCTTTCCCTCTCCCTCCCCCCTTCTCTCCCCTCCCCCCCTTGCATTCCTTAACATGTTTTTGTAAAAAAATCTTCTTCCGATGCGCGCGGCGGGGGAACTCCGCTCTCCGCACCCCCAGCGTGCGAACAAGCGCGCTCGGCAGTCAACAAGACGAGTAGCAGCGGCATCAGCTCCTGTCGATCTGTCTGCGCCGATCCGTAAGCTGGACGGCTTGAAATACGAGGAGGGTCGCGCGCGCTTTCAGTCTATATCGATGGGGAAGGCTGGACCTAGCGCGGTGGCGGCCGTCTTGGGGTTGCTGTCTGTCACGGCTGCCGCGGAGACCGCCGCAGACAAGGTGTGCTCGGTGGCCGAGGAACAGGGTGGGTGGGCGTCATGCGTTGTGGACGCCACGCTTTTAACGGATGAGTGTACGCTCGACCGCGTACTAGAAACTCAGGCGAGTATGCCGAACAAACAACACCCGTAGCATATCGGTACCACAGCAGGAAGCCGCTATCTCCTCGCGCCCTACTCGCTATTCCGGCCCAGCATCCAATGGGCTGTGTGAGAGTATGCCCTTTTTTGTGCCGCGGTTTCAGATCACGCGGGAGATGTTTGATCGATACTACCGCGAGCGGAAACCGGTGATAATTGTGGGCACCCGCAACCAGGCCTTCCGCGAGCAAACCCGAAAGGCAAGTCGAGAATGCCCCATGTATCGTCGAACGAACACGCAAAACGGCGTCGTCTTGTTTTTGTCGTCGAGTCAGTGTCGACGGACGCCGTCCTGTCTCGTCGACCACTTGGCTTACTGAACCACACCCCTCACATATGTTCCCCCGAAAGCTGATACCCCCCCCCCCCCCGCGCGCGCTTCCCCCCTTTCAGGCTCAGCTGATAGCTGAGTACGGGCACGTGGTGGTCACACTCAGCACTGCCAACACGATATCTCACAGAAAGACCCCCATAGAGCTCAGGTGAGCTACGCCACGCTCCACATGGAAACTCCGGTGCAACCTGAAGGAATGCACTCCTTCCCTTCTCCATGCACATCCACATCGTGTGTGCATTCGATGTTACCGTGACTGTTGCTTACGTGCATGGCAGTGCATACATCTCCGGACTTCAGCCTCACAACCCGGCGCAGCGGGGCAACGAGACGCTGTACCTGTTTGGCCCCAACACGGAACTTGGCAACTCGTTGGGCGCGCTCATTGCGGGATACGTGCCGCCCAAGCTAGCAGACGAGGACCTCGCGTTCAGCTTCGGTATTGGCGCCTCCGGCAGTGGCGTCCCCTTCCATGTGCACGGGCAGGGGTGGAGTGAGGCGGTGCACGGGCGGAAGAGGTGGCTGCTGTACCCTCCCTCCCACACCCCTCCATTCGACCCCGATGAAAGCAGTGCGTCATGGTTGCACAACACCCTACCGACTCTGAATGGGAAGGACCGCAACCTGCTGGACGAGTTAACCCCCCTCCCCCCTGTCTCCTCTCAATCTCATGAACCTCAGCCTATTTAATGCACCGTAGGAATCGATGCAGTGCTGTTCTGACCCGCACTGCCCCTGCCCGTCCACCTGCAGCTGCGTCATTGGGCCGGGCGAGGCGCTGTACTTCCCGTCCATGTGGTGGCATGCGACTGTCAACGTTGGTGAGGGCGTGTTCATGTCCTCCTTCGAGCCCAACAAGCCGGGGGCTGCAGACCGGTCAGAGCAGCGGGAGACGGCGAATAAGGGGAATTGGGCGTAGCACCCATTTCCCCCTTCACCCGTAATGTGGAGCTATGCACGAGACATTCAGCCTTTTATGTAGACAAAGAGCTTATAGCACTGTATTCAAAAATAAAGGTGACACAGCTTCAAACAAGCCTGCGGCAGAGGGCAATGCCGTCGCCCACAGGTACGATGCTCAGGCTGATCCGTTCATCGTTCAGCACGTGGGTGTTGAAGTCGCGAAGCGCCTGCGTAAACTTGTCATTTACCTGCCATTCCGCCAAGCAAACAGCCCATCAATCAAGTCCGCGTCCGCTCTCCATCTCTAGCAGTGTTAAATGGCTTACTGAGTGTGCGTAGGTGGGTGCCTGAGTAAACGTGTTTGTGTGTGTGCGTTATTTTGTTTATCTAAGGCTATGTATGAGAGTGAGTGAGAAAGATTGTGTTTGAATGTCTGAGAGTCTGTGCATATTTCTACGCGCACGCGTGCGTGTGTGTGTGTGTGTGTGTGTGTGTGTGTGTGTGTGTGTATGTGTGTGTGAATGTGCCAGTGACTTGTTTCTACGTTTCTGTGGCGGGGGGCGAAAGGGATTTACCTCTGGATCGGCAACCTTCCCGTAGAACAGTACATTGTCCGCGATGATGAGCCCACCTGGTCGGACCAGCTGCATTGCGAGCTCGTAGTACTGAATGTATGCGCGCTTGTTGGCGTCTGCGCCCGGGATTGGCAAGCAGGGTGTGGGATTCAGTGCTATCCGTGCAGATTTACGTGTAGCTAGGAATTGGGGAAAGGGGGTGTGCAAACCGATGAAGGCCATGTCAAACGAGTCCGCCTGGCCCTCCTCTAATAGCCCTTGCAGCGTGGCTACCCCATCACCGAGTCGCTCTTCAATCTTATCTGTCACCCCCGCTTCTTCCCAGTACCTGCAATTATACCATCCAACACACCAATGATGTCTAACACTCATTGACATGTGCGATGGATGCACCAATGTTGTCTGTCGATGGGATAATAAACATGCCAACCTAGTGCCGACCTACGCGCTACTTCCAAGCTTGCTTCATCCTTGTCACAAGCCACCACCTTTCCAGACTCCGGGAGTGCCTACCCATGCACAGCATAGTTTATCAAATAGTGGAAAACTACTGACACGTAGACGGTCAGGCGTGTGCGTGTTAGTGTGTCCATGTGTGACTCCGCCTGTGTGTGTCTGCGTGTATGAGTGTTTGTCATGTGTGTGTACGCGCGAGTGTGCGTGCGTGATTGTGCATGTGCCTATCTCTCTCTCGCTCGCTCGCTCTGTGTGTGTGTGTGTGTGCGCGCGCGTATAAGCGAGCCAGTGAGAATATGTGTGTGTGTGGTGTGTGTGTGTGTGTGCTTCGCTCTGTAAGCGTGTGTATGTTCGTATGTGTGTGTGTGTGCTTGCATGAGTTTATTCGAGCATATGTACGTGCATTCTTGTCCCTGGTCATGTGTGTCTGTGTCAGTGTCTATGCTGAGGTTGATTTATGCAAACTCACCATCGCCACTGCCAGAGAGGAGTAGCCGGTGAAGACGCCCACCTCAAGTGCACGCCTGGCGCCCGTGATCTGTGCTAGGAGCGCCATGAATGGGCCCTGTTCTGGCGGAATTTGCATCTGAGGGGCAAATGATTACGCTCGGCTGAGGTCAGGCCGTTTACGGCACAGCGCTGCGCCAGAGCAGCTGTCAAGACGGTCGCCTCCAGTAACGGGTGATGCGCCTCGCACCTGGGAGCCGTGCATGCCTGCCGTTTCCTCACGCAGCTGCGCAAGAATAGGCAGCTCCCTGGTGTGCGCCAGCAAGTAGGTGTACAGTCCGTCCGTGAGCGGCGTCTTGCTCGTCGGCCGGTCCGGCGAAAACGGGGGCCTGTAGTTCTCGGCCGATTTCGACAAAACACGGATAGCCTCAGCGACGTTCTTCGTGACAGCGCATATCCAAGCCCAACTCATGTCGCTTGCCTACACCCGGGGTACCATACTTTGTGTCTGCTGCGCAGTGGGGTCTCCTACTGTGGGAGCGCCGCTGCCCGAGGGGATGAGCACCTCGGCATCCGGGAGCACTAGAGCAGGTAGAGCGGGCCGTGCGGCTGATGACCCCGCGCACCGACACCAGTCGGATGCACCCTGCGTAACAGCATAGCGTCATTACGGGTGCGAGGCTGAGCTCACTCCGAGCGTTGATGTTTTGTTGCAGTGCCGCCGAGAGGGGTAGCGGTCCGCCTGTCAGTCCCGCGATCGGCTGTCGACGGGACGTAACACACTCCTCCACAAAAGTCCGGACAAGATTTCGCACCTTCGCAAGTAGAAAATGTAATCATACGTCGATTTTATTGACAAATATCCTGAAATCCCAGGCAATGCTGCTTTTGCGCGCAAAATGGAATGCACCGACAACTGCGAGGGGCGAATTCGAACACTGCCGGGCTTGTGGACTGGGGGTTATCGCGCCCGCACCCGTGCGGCACGCTCTTTCAAACAGTCGCCGTGGTGGTTAGACGAAATGAGTAACGGGCGCACAACGCCGTAATATGAACGCTGATGCGACGGTCGCGCAAACATAATGCATAGGCGACGGAGGGAGGAGGTGTTGGGCAGGCCGCTGTGGGGGAAACCCACGAAAATCGCGTATGTAGACTTACCCCCGATATGCGCACAACCCAAGGGCAAGCCGCTTTCGGCCACAATGTTCAAGCGATCATAACTCATATATGGTCAAAACCTTTTGTAACAGGTACCGTTGGACGCGTCTCTTCAATTCGCGTCGAACACATCTACTCCGGCGTTCAAAATTCCACAAATCGATTTGTTATGAATTATTTTAATTTACGAATTATTCCGGCACATCTGAGCCGCAGTGCCAAGCAACACCCATCGAAGTCGGCTCACCTCTTGAGACGATTTGTGCGGGGTTTGTCGATGTATGTTTACCAATTCTTCATTCCTATTGACCTCCGAGCCTAATTCCCGACGCGTGCCACGCGTGGGGCGGGTGTGGTTGGCACAAGCACATACCCAAGCATTCCAAACACAACCGTCAACGTGATGCGTCCCTAACGGCCAAGTTGGACCTCGCCCCTCCCCTAAGCCAATCGCCCTCGCATGTTTACAACGTGCAGTGATTAACCAAACCTGCGTCATGTGCGTTTTTGCTCGCTTGCTTTCCAAAAACTCACCCGTGCCAGCGGCGTGAATTTCCGTGCTCTATTCACACACCCGCAAACCAAACCTCGCGCATTGAACACGGCACCCGCGCCTCCAAACCCCCTCCAAAAAGCCCCCAAAAATACGGTTATGTGGAACACAGAGTAATATGCAGCTTGGTATGAGCGCTTGAGCAATGCCCAAGCGTGGCGCTCATAATGACGTGTGTAGTTTAGACAATTTCCCGGGCATTTATGGGCTTGATTCGACAAACTCCACCGACAACACCCTCTTTAAGCTGATGTCTAACCACCCCGGATGGCGGCTTACTGCTTGCTTTTCGGCTCTCCTACAATTTGGTGGTGCTCGGATATCGTCGTGCTTGACGTGCTTGACGAGGTGCTTGACTAGCTTATGCTTAACATAATACATGTCCATACTTTTGAGGAGGAGTGTATAAAACTAAATCAAGAACTGCAGGGCGCGCGCTCATGCGCGCGGGGTGCCGAGAGCGGAGTACCCCTCTAGGGAAACATCAGAGAAAGGCTTTTTTACAATAAACGCTAAGGAATGCAAGGGGGGGGGGTAAGAGGGGGAAGAGGGAGAGGGAAAGATAAGTAAAAGGAGTGAGAGGCCGGCGGGGAGAGAATGGAGAGAGGGAGGAGGGGGAGGGGAAGGGGAGAGGCATAGAAGGGAGAGGGAGAGACAAAGGTAGGAAGGAAGTAAAGGAGGTGAGAGAGAGAGTGGGGGGGGGAAGGAATAGAGAGTGGGAGGGAAGGGTGGGGGGGGGGGGGGGGGGGGTAGAGAAGGGGAGAGGGAGAGGGGGGCGGAAGGAGTGGAGAGAAGGAGAGAGAGGCGACGGAGGAGGGAGTGGAAGTTAGGGGAAGGGGGGAGAAGGGGGGGGGAGGAAGGGAGATAAAGAAAGAGAGACGGTAGGGAGAGAGAGGGAGAGAGAGGGAGAGATAGAGAGAGAAAGGGGTGTGAGGGGGAAAGACAGAAACAGAGAAAGGAGGTGAGAGGGAGGGAAGGGGAGGAGCAGCGGAGGTTTATTTTTTCGTGCATTAGTAAATAAGTGTGTCAGGATAATGTAGTATCGGAAATATGGGCGATATTACATAGATATGAATTATCAATCGCGGATATATTGAAATCGAACTAAAAATTCTAACATGTCCCGGGTGAAACCGGTTCTTGTCTTTAGGCCCTCCCAACCATGCCATATATAGGAAACTCATAAGTCACGGCTAGACCGTGAGCCGCCAAAATTCAACCTCTCCCAGGGGTGTAGGGGTTTTTGACTCCCCTCCCGGGAGTGCGTCGTGCGTGAGGGTGGTAGATGTCAGGGGAATGTGTGGGTGCGGTAGGTAGAGGTGCTGCGTGTCATCGTGCGGGATTTGATGCGGTAAATGCGAAGGAGATGGTGCAATCATTGGACAATGTGCAAGTGGAGTTGAGTTAGGGTGCGTGCGATGTCGAGTCGTGCTTTCGAGATGCGTTTGCCTGGGGGTCGGTGTGGAGGGTGAGGAGGGAGGTGAGGCTGGCAATCGTGGAGGTGTGGGGGTACCTTTGCGGCTCATGATGATGGGGAGAATGTCGACGGTGGTGCCCGGCCAATGTTGTCGAATTGGCTATGGGGCGGGTGTAATTGTCTCGAATCATTTGAACGGTGTGTGAGAGGTTGTGGTATGCGCGTTACTTCCATTCCCCTATTCAAAATCTTTTGAATCGAAGAATAAAGTCTTCGACCGTTCGAGTGTCGAAGGAAACTAGGCTCGAGGAGGCGTATGGGGTCGGGTTTGTGGGCAGGGGGGGCGGAGTTCGGAGGGCATGATGTCTTCGGGCAAGAAGGCATGGCATGAGGTGAAAGATTCGGGCGAGGGGCCTTCATCTAGAGCTACTACGCGGGTGGACATGTGGGTAGGGTGGAGGGGTAACGGTCAAGGGAGATGTGAGTGAGCGTGGAGGATGAGAATGATTTGATGGGCTTGTTACCAAAATCTGCTGTGATGGTCTCCCATCTTCCTCCGCTATGGCGTTCCAGGAGGGTGAGGAGGAGTTGCAGCGCCTTGTTGTGGCGGTTATGTCTAAGGCCGGACACAGAGGGGCAGTTACCGGCCATGTGGCCATTGCTGGCGAATTGACCGCACATACGCTAACGTAAGGTGGGGTTGTGTGAGAGGCGGCGGGTGTTATGTACTCCCCATATGAACTCTTGTTTGTGTGTGAATTGGACATTGGTTAGCGTTGTGTGTTTTTCGTGTAGGGTGAAGTCTTCTCCGTCCGCCGCGGCGCATGCGAGGAGGGCTCCATGCTTTGCGGTGTGAGATAGGGGCGCATGTGTGTGTTTAGTGTTGTATTTCTGCGCGTCAGTTTTGAGGTTAGTGTACATATAGGGCGTGGGTTCTCCTTGTGTTCGGGGTATGAGTTTGTATGGCCAAGTCCATGTACCTATTGGCGTGTCTGAACATGTGGTGTAGGTTGAGTATGGCGGGTGGCCGTCCGCAACGTGGTTAGCTAGCGAGTCGGCGAGGTCGTTGCCGATAGAGTGGTTGTGTGCTTTGATTTTACCTAGATGTGTTCGGAGACCGGATGTGGCGGTTATATTAATTTAATCAACACAAGTAAGTGTCATATATAGCTGAGAATGTGGGGAGTGTTGCGAATAACGAAAAAAAAATCTGACGGTACAACGACCAATGCACAAAATTTCACACCGATACATTTGGTACGTTTTGGTATGTTTTGTACGTTTTTGGTACGCTTTGGTACGTTTCAATACGTTTCGGGAAGTTATGGTACGTAGCCATGCCATGTCGGATTTTTGGTTTGAAGCAATCCCTAGGGGGATAGAAATAATTTAAAAGGCAGTGGGGGGCTCCGTTTGCCAAAAGTGTAGATCTCTAATATGAATTGGTCTGCCATGGCCAAGGACCATGTACACGCATGAAAGGGGGAATTCCGGAAGGTGGGTTTCGTGAGATGTGCTCGCGTATAAGGCAGAAGAGAGTATGTTGAACTCAGGCAAAGCACGTAAAAGCTAGCATGGACGGTTGGACTTGCGAAACGTCATGGCAACCCTTGCTAATCTAGCCCCCGTGTAATTCAAACCTCTATGATTTAAGAATATGATCATTTACAAAGCATTGGAGGGCTGCGTTTGCCATCATATCACCGTCTGGCGGGTACGTACTCTACGGTTGGTCGCCCCATTGCGTAAGCCATCAAAGAAGTACCAATCGAATGTCGTAGGTACGACAGTGGGGTCGATGTAGTCGAGCACGACACTTGACTCTTTTGCCCATCCGCCGAAAATAAAATTTTCTGCATGGTAACCCCTTGCGTAAGCGGATGTTTTTGCACCTTAATAAAACAGGTAGGTCGGCTGCGTAGTGAATGCGAAGTCCAAGTGAATCGGTCCGGGAGGTTAACTTTGATGTCCTTGAGGACGATATACATCAAGCTCGTAAGGGTGTCCGCTCATCAGATGGCTGGTTTGTCGAGACAATCGATCACCTAGCGATACAACGGGATCTTGTTGCTCGCAGCCATTCGAGTCGGGGCCTACGACGACCTGAGCGAGGGGGTTTTACGCGTGCCTCCCCCCCCCCCCCCCCCCCCCAGTTTTGGTACGACCGGAGTCAAACATCAGCCTAGGTCACACAACCCCGACTCGACCCACACACGCGGACCATATAGGATGATTAGCACCCTCGAGCGGCGGGGAGCGGGCCGCGCATCGTGAAGATAGCGACATAGTGTATTTTCATATTTTATCGTAGCGATAGACCATGTCTGTCCAAGTATGATTTATATCATGTCGCTATTCCCGACGGAGAGGAATGGATAAGAAGACCCGGCGTAAAACCCCATCCTTAAGACCTAGATAGCAGCAATGGGAACACCTTGAGTCAGCAGCCGATTTATCGGTACTTGTTGTAATAAAACTAATTGCTAGGAGGGCTTGAAGTTGCGCCTTAAAAAGTACTTCTTCGGTCTTCAAGAGACGGAGTACCTTGTTAGGGCTGCACTATGTTAGGTATGATATTTATCTCGGCAAAGAAAGTCGAGGTCGTTGCCGAGTGGCTAATCCCTACAACGCAGAAGGAAGCTCGCAGTTTCGTGCATTTTTGCAACTTCTACGCCAAGTTCATCCACCACTTTAGCGACCTTACGGCTCCATTGACGGACTTACTGCGAAATTCCCAACCACAGAAGGTTACGTTGGCGCCTTCACTAATGTTTAGAAGCCTCCCATACATTAACGTTGCGGCTCATTTCCGCGCCATGTCTTATTCTTCCGGAGGTCACCTCGGACACGATGTTCACCGTGGCTACAAATGCTTCGACGGTGGGGATTGTGTCAGTCATGCTGCAAGACCAAGGAGGAGGACTTTAATATGTCTATTAATGGGTGCGTAAGTTGAATCCATCTAAGCGTGGCAACACCTACTCTGCCTACGATTTGGAAGCTTTGGCCGTATGCGAAGCCGCCAAGCATTTGAGGTGTTGCCTTGAAGGGTGCTCAAAGTTCCTTGTCGTGACATACCACGACACACTGCGACATATGCTCAGACAACCGAACAACATGATGAACAAGCGGCAAGCACGTTACCTGCGGGACTTGCAGCCGTTTGTGGGTTCAATACTTCAATGACGCTTGCGTACCACAAGGGAGCCATGAACAAAATATATCCGTTGAGTCGGAGACCTGACTTCGTACCTTTGACCACAGTAGTTCCATTGTTTTGGGATGGCGAGGTTCCGTCATATGCAGATTTACATTTAGATTTAGATTTTTTCATGCAGATTTTTTGGAAGTCCCAGCCAATGCTAGAAGACGCGCAATCAAACTCGATGATTGTTAACGCGTTGCGGTTGCGCCTTGAGTTCGATGATCTCGTCCGCGAGGGGTACTCCCAAGATTTGTTTTATGGAGACGAGGATGAGTGGGCGAAAGACAGCCAAATAAAAGCAATAGCTAGTTACTTTTGTCGTTTCGATCGCCTTTGTATTCCGTGGAACTTTGAGCCCCGACTGAGATTGATCTATGAGCTGCACGACAACTCGTCATCTGGTCACATAGGAGTCGCTAACACTCTTGCTAAAAGGCTCGAAAGATTATGGTTGAAACGAATTGGCCAAGATGTGAAAGAGTTTTGTGAGCGTTGCGTCGTGTGTCGACGAGCAAAGATTCAACCATAGATGGCTGCGACTCTTTACCCCTTACATGTTTCACCCAGACCGTGGCCCACATGGGGACTTGACTACTTGACCCACTTGTATGTGAGCAATGGCTTTGACAATGTGTTGATTGTGGTCGACCATTTGACTCGAACGGCTCATTTCCTGCCGTGTACAAAATAAAGCGTAACATCACATAAAACTACTACTTTGTTTGTACATGGAGTATGCCGACTACACGGACTGCCTCGAGTGTTTGTCAATGATCGCGACGACCCGAAATTCGTCGGCGGATTGTGACAGACACTTTGGAGACGCCTTGGAAAGCGGCTCAATATGTCTTCTAGCCGGTACCCCGAGACGAATGGACTAACGGAGCGCATCAACAGCACGTTCCAGCAGGCTCTATTGCTACATTGTATCAAACAAGACGGACATGTTGCTTCAAGTGGGATTTGCGTATTGAGCTACTCGTGCGACCGAGATTGAGCACACCCCCTTCGAGGCGAACTTCGACTTTTCTTTAGAGGAGCCACTTGACCTAATGTCTAGCATGAGACCTTCGATTCCGGTTTCACAAGACGCGACATAGCGGTTAAGAATGTTACAAAATATTCAAGCTCTAGTATGTACGGTGCTTCAACTACAAAAGGATGAGATGTAAGCTCGTTCAAAGCCGTCGAAAGCGCCACCCTTCGTTCGAGGAGACAAGGTGTCAGTTACAAAAAATCTCTACATGCGAGGAGAGCCCAATCGTAAGCTGCGTGATCGCCGGCTTGGACCTTTTAGATTCGATGAGCGGGTTGGGAAACACATTTACAGATCACAGCTACCATCGAAAGTTCGCTTATACCCTGTACTTCATGCCAACAATCCACGACCCTGCTCTACATCTTCGTTGCGACGTGCTGTCCCAGTGACTGTTCCATAGGGAGACGATGAGGGGTTCGACGTCTCTCACATATCATTTGTATGCATTAAGTCGTTACATGGGCGGAAAGGCAAATATTTGTTCTTCATGACGCACTTCCGTGATGACGACATTCCACCTCTCCGGTACCGGTTGAACGAGGTACATCGAACCACCGCGTTACAAGAATTCATGGAGACGCCCCAATGGCACAATTTTGCCAAGACTAATGCATACATCGACTTCATGCACGCTCACCCACCGCGCATTATTATGAGTCCCAGTCATTGCTTCAATAATAAAGAGGCCTAGACCACGGTAATTAGCCTCGTAGCTAGCTTCAAGATCTGTCAAGAGGGGGAGGGTACGAGTGTGATGAATACAGTCATGAAACAAAACATTGCCGGACATTTGTACATGTACTCGTTACTAACTCGATCCGTACTTTTCCATCGGAAGGACGCACAACGTGGGTACGTCGCTACTGCAATTTAGCTAAGGGTAGTGATGCGCATTGTAGTGCCAGTACCTCCCGGTACGTACATGTACGCACATTTAATCTAACTCTCTAGACGACGGGCTGGCTTGATTTCCCAATACACATGACGCGCAATACGGATTTCCCCAAATAGACAAGCCGTGTCGCTAGTTTATTCAAACCGTTACGAGAACCCTAGCACCTCGCACTAGAACCAAGCGAGAGCATGTGCACGCTAGCTAGGCTAGACCTATTTAAGCCTAGTGCAGTAGAGGGAGGTGACATAACCATTTAACAATTCCTTGGTTCATTTACAATATATTATTAAACACTGAACAGTAAGACATCTTTCCTATCACCCCTCCAATTTGCACTTTCACTTGCAGTGACGACAACAAGCAAGAACACATAACAAAGTTGTGTCTACAATTAGCTATCATAAAGCTATTTGTCGCAATTCCGATATGCAACCCGTCGTTACCACACCTCGACACATCACCGAGGATACAATCTCAAAACTACGCGTCACATAACTAATTCGAACGGCATGAGAGGCTTTTGAGCTAGGAATTTATGCGCAAATCAAGGCGACTTCGTTATCCTTACAAACCCAGATTCAGGAGCTAACGTAAATCGGAATATAGGCTTAATTTACAGTATGAATAGACTAAATTTACAAGAGTAGATTACAAGCAGCACAACATGAGCATGGACAGGAAAAAAGCTTAACATCTCAACTTTCTATCGCGGATATGATGGTGGCAAAGTTCATCTGAGAACCGGACAGGAAAGCATGGAGGGGAACATGTCAGTATTTATTTATGTCAGTCTTATTTACATTGTGATGAGCACGGACAGGGAAAGTGGGACAATATGACTATAAAAAATTGTGAAATAAAAATATCAATTTTTAAACTATTTTTAGTACGGGTACTGTATTTAGAAGTATAAATAATCCAGCGGCGAGAGTGCAGCGCGCCCAGCAGGATGAATTCAGAGAACTTGATGATGACCGCTGAATCCCGCGCGCGCCCCGCCCGGCTCGGGTGCTGCTTCCTGTGAGGGGGACACTTGTTCACATCTACTGACGTCACGGACCTATGTGCTTCCACAAGTTGAAGGACTTGCCTTTCCAGTGATTTTGTAGGCTGAATCCACCCTGCTGTCCGCTTTTTGTCTGGGGGCGGCCCTTATTCTACGGCCGCCGGTGACCTGCTGTCCCCGCTCGTCCCGTAAATCTATAGCTCTCTGTTGCGCGATACATATAGTGCATAATAACCCGTATGCGCCCGTACCTCTGAAACCCTCTTGAAGCTCTCCAGGCGTCTCCGCCTCCCTCCTCATGGCGGCCTTCGGGGTTGGCCGGAGCGACGTACCTTTTGCCGAGGCCCCACACTCCAGAGTCCCCCAAACTCACTACCCAAATAACGCCAACGGCATCGGGGGAGCTGCTGGCCCGGCTCACACGGGTGGGGTGCAGTCGATGGCGGGCACCCTCCCGGGCCCGTCAACTGGTTTGGGGACCGCGGTGTATCAGGACTGTAACATACAGCAGCTGCTGGATAGATATACCTTTGGGGAGCTGATCGGCATAGGGGCCTACGCTACAGTGAAGAAAGCTGTCGATAACTACACCGGGCAGCAAGTCGCCATAAAAATAGTAGATAAAGCGCGGTACCGGGTTGGCGACGTCAGCCTGCAGCGAGAGATCGAGGTTCTCTGCATGGTGGACCACCCCAACTGCGTACAGCTGTATGCGGTGTACTACACACTGCAGAACGTGTACATTGTGATGGAGCTTGTATCAGGCGGGGAGCTGCTGGACCGTATCACGGAGCGCGGGAACTACACTGAGCAGGTCGCCGCGGCGCTTATCACACAGATCCTGCAGGGCGTCGCCTACCTCCACTCCCATGGAATCGTTCACCGCGACCTGAAGCTCGAAAACTTAATCCTGCTGAACGACCGGGAAGACTCGCCGGTGAAAATCGCTGACTTTGGGCTCGCGAAGATGATGAAGCCGGAAGAGGCAACCCTCCGCACAATGTGCGGCTCGCCTCAGTACGTCGCGCCCGAAATCCTTCAGGTCGGGACGACGGTGGAGGAGTATACCCCGGCGGTGGATATGTGGAGCGTGGGCGTGATCCTGTTCATCCTCCTTTCCGGCTACTCCCCCTTCGACGACGACAACGACGCGGCGTTGTTTGCAAACATAAAGGAGGGTCGCTACGATATCGACGACCCCGTGTGGGACGTGGTCAGTGACTCCGCGAAGGACCTGGTGGCGAAGCTGCTGACGGTGGACGCCGGAGCGAGGCTGAGCGCCCGTCAGGCGCTCTCGCACCCCTGGCTGCGCATCATCGCCAACCCCACCGGTGGCCCGCCTCTGAGGTCAGCCCAGAACGGGATGCGGTCAGGGGCGTTACGCGTGCTCAGCAACAACGGAGAGGAGGCCATGATGGATTGATTGACTGCATATACGGCACCCGCACCCACCCACCGCTGTCGAAGGGTAGACTAGGCCTAAGGCTATCCCTAGGGGTTGTCTTGTGTGTTGTAGTGCCACGGGAGACACCACTGCTACGTGGAGTGTGACGCTAACATAATGTTCGCTGACGTAATGGGGGCTGAACTGAGTGTGACTCCCCCTCTGCGCACCGTCTGTGTGTGTGTCCCACCACCAACATTTTCAAACAATGAAACTGAGTTACTTTTCATTTGTGCACATGGTTCGCATGAGGCACGGCATGCGTTTTTAGGCTCGGGGTTAGATAGCAGCGGACAGTGGGGGTTGGTTGCAGCTGAGGTAGGCGGGGCAGCTCAGCTTAAAGACTATGGTGTGCCCCCCCCTTCACTCACTTCTAAGCAGCCACAGTTGCGGGTGCTTCCACCCGCGGAGGGACGTGGTCGCCTGACGCGGGGTCGTGCTGGCCGAGGGAGGCCGCGGCTGCGATTTTGAGTTCGGAGAGGTACAGCGCGCTCATCTCATCCAGGCACAGGCCGCCCTTCCCCTTGCAAAGCGCGAACAGAGGCATCTGCAGCGCCGCGCTCCAGCTGAAGCTCAGATTCACGGGGAAGTTACCCTTCACCTTGTTCATCACGCTCAGCCGCGCAGAGGCATCGGACAGACTCTGCCCTCCGCTGAGAAAGTTGGCGGTGCGAATGGCGACGGGCATGCAGCGCTTGAGTGTTGCGATGTTGGCGTGCGCGATATCCTCAACGCTGTAGGGGATGGGGCAGCTCTTGCCTGGGTTGACAATGTTGGACTTGAGGACGCAGCCCTCCATGTAGACCCCGTGGTCAAGGCATGCCTTGTAAAGCGTGGCTTGGATCTTGACATTGATGGCCACCGCTGTCTCTAGGTCGTGGTCGCCGGTGAGAGAGACGTCTGGTTCGATGATGGGCAGCAGCCCCTCGTCCTGGCAGATGAGGGCGTAGCGCGCGAGGTCCTGCATGTTGGCCTCGATGACCAGGTCGCTGGGCTGCCCTGCTGCGACGTCGATGGTCAGGGGGCTACGCCACTTTGCGAACCTGCACCCAGCGGCTTTGTACTCCTTGCAGCGTGCGGCGAGGGAGTCGAGGCCCTGCATGACCGTGGACCCGGACTGCCCAGGTAGAGCATACACCTTGAGGTGGGGCTTCACACCCGGCACGATTCCCAGGGAGCTCAACTTCTCAGGGAACAGCATGTCATCTGTTGAGCTCCGCTGGTATAGAGTCTCTGGGTCCAGGATGGCGGCAGACAGGTAATCATTTGCACCCGGTGTCTCGAATAGCATCTGCCTGTAGGCGCGGCGGTTCTCCTCCGTGTTCTCAATCCCCACCGCCTCAAACCGGGAGCCGATCGTGCCAGGGCCCTCGTCGCAGGCAGTGATCCCCTGTGGTTGATAAAAATATTAGCACAACACTACCGTCGCACTTTCATTTGTGTGTGGTTATGACATCGACTGAAATGGTTGTTTAAAAGCGGTGGGTGCGTGGTGATGCCCCCCCCCCCCCACCTTGCCTGCCTGCCCAATGAGCTCAGCCACCTCCTCCAGCTCCGCCTTCTCCTCTGCTGTCAGAAAGGATCCGCCATGGCAGGACAGCAGGGACGCCTTCACCACCGCGCCGCCCCGCCGCGAGCTGGCACGTTGATGCGCGAGTTGGCACCTGTTGTGCACCGCCCTCCGAACCAACAGCAGCGGCTGCCCACGCGAAAAGGGGGAGGCCCTACCAGCAGCACCCGTGGCAAGCATGCGCCTGTCAGTCACCTCAGTGACCCTCATAACTCAAAAAAATTGCGCTGAAAAATGCAGTCTCTGCTGCGTTGTCAGACAGAGTGGGTGACACATGAAGCAGACCCTTTAGAGTCAGTGTATATTTGTCAGCGAGTCAGCGTTATACGTCCAAGACAATATTTATCTCTCAACTGTCGTGCTGAGTGTGGTTTCATTCACACGTCCATTCGATAATGATGTTCTACCGCTAAAGGAATCGAGGTGAAGGGTAAGACCGCAAGATGAAAACAACGCCGTCCCCTGAGCGTCCCACCAGTAAGGCAGCGCGTGCGCGAGGCACGATGACAGCATTGTGCTATTACACAAAGAACATGAGGGGTAGCGGAGCCACCTGGCCACGTTGTCCCGGGCCGCGCGGCTCGTGACTGCCGGCGACGCGACCGTGGCTCTGAAGAGGGTGGTGGTAGAGGCCATCTTGATTGACGAGAGGGAGGGACGGACGATGGAGTGGATGGAGGTGCTGCAAGAAACGAGACTTTGGAATTCAGTGCCGTGGAGTGCATCCTGGGCTACGACCACACGGCGGAGACAGAATAGTCTACAATCACCAGTGATAGACGCACGATACGGGCCTCACCTGGCTGGATTGCGTTGTCGGGAACACTGTGAGCCTGTCGCCTCCAAGTGAGGTCGCTGTGTCGGGGGATCGGATAAGGTGTGGGATAATCCGGCGCCGAGCTGGCAGAGTATCGAGCGCACGAGCGCATCGAGTTGTCTGTTCATACACAGCACTATCTTTGAAATAATTACAATACAGACACTGCAGAGATGTTAAATTAACATTTCAAGCCATATATTCATCGGTGAAATAGGCACCGGTGACCGGTAAATGATTACAGAATTGGAAAGTGAAGCCAGCAAAGGGGCCAACGGGAAAAGAAAAAGAGTGACGTGGCAGTTTGCCTTCTGAGAGCTAACTGCAGACACAGTATGTTTTGTTAACAGAATAACGTTGCCACCATCCGCGAAAGATGAAATATGTTTTGTTCCGCTTGCTGCTACTGCTATTGCTTGCTGCTACTGCTACTGCAGGTGGAAGTGCACATGGAGGGAGAGATGGTAAGATGTTTGACTATCAATGTTTAACATTAGATTCTAATCGCACAAAGGAATTCTTAAAATGATATGTCACCTCCCTCTACTGCACTAGGCTTATATAGGCTTCGCCTAGCTAGTTTGCACTTGCTCTAGCTTGGTCCTTGTGCCGGGTGCTAGGGCTCTCAAACGGTTGCAAACCGACCATCGACGCGGCTCGTCTGCACTTGGAATCTCATTCAGGTCGTCGTCTAGCTAGTTAGGTTAACGGTGCGTACCTTTACGTACCGGGAGGTACCAGTAGTATCGTACCCTCGCTAAATTGCAGGAGCTACGTACCCACGATGTGCGTCCTTCCGATGGGAAGGCGTACATGTACAATATCTTGCAATGTACTATTGCATGACTATACTCGTCACACTCGTACCCTCCCCTTCTTGACATATCTTGAGGCCAGCCGCGAGTATGACCTCCGTGGTCTAGGCTCCTTTACTAAAGCGGTAAGTGGTACTCATGAATGCGCGCTGGGTGAGCGTGCATGAAGTCGATGTACGCCAGAGTCTTGGCAAACGCGCGACATTGGGGCGTCTCCATGAAGTCTTGTAACGCCGTTGTGCGATGTACTTCGTTCACTTGGTGCCATACACTCGGAATGTCGTCATCACTGAAGTACGTCATCAAGAGCACATGTTTGCCTCGTCGTCCAGGTAACGAATTGATGCACATAGATATGAGAGAAGTCGAACCCCTCGTCATCTCCCTTTGGAACATTCACGGGGACATCCGTCGAAGGGATTATGTAGAGCATGGTCTTAAATTGTTGACGTGAAACATCGGGTGTAAGCGTACTATCGCTGGTAGCTTTAATTTGCAAATGTGATTCCCAATCTACTCCTCGATTGTAAAAGGTCCAAGTTGTCGATAACGTAGCTTCATAATAGGTTGTGCACGTAAGAAGTTATTCCTTGTAACGACTGTCACCTTGTCTACTCGAGCGAAGTGCGGGGCTGACGATGGTTCCGACCGAGCTTGCATCTCATCTTTGTGTAGATGTAATACTAAATGTACCATAGCGTGTACCTCTTGTAACAATCTTAATCGCTCTAACGCGTCTTATGAAACTGGAATCGAAGGTCGCATGTTGAACAATAAGTGAGGAGGCTCCTTAAGCGAGAAACCAAAATTGGCCTCAAAGGGAGTGTGCTCACTTCCGAGAGCACGAGTGGCGTTGTATGCGAATTCAGCTTGAGGCAACATGTTTGTCCAATTTGTTCCATCGTAGAAACATTAACAATGTAGAAGCCGCTGAAACGTGCCGTCGACGCGCTCCGTCAGTCCATTTGTCTCCGGGTGTCGAATGAAAGACATGCTTAGCCGCGTTCCAAGGCGTCTCCAAGACGTCTGCCAGAAGCTACTGCCGAATTTCGGGTCGCGATCATTGACCAATACTTGAGGTAGTCCGTATAATATGTAGACACCCTGCAAAACAAGTTAGCAGTTTTTTCTGTTGTTACTCTGGTTGTACACGGCAGAAAATGGGCCATTCGAGTTAGATGGTCGACCACAATCAACACATTGTCAAAGCCATTGCTCACATGCAAGGGTGTGAAGTAGTCAAGGCCCACTCTGTGCCACGGTTTGGGTGGACCATGTAAGGGGGAAAGAGTCGCAACCATGTGTGGTTGAATCTTCGCTTGTCGACACACGACACACCACTCACAAAAATCTTCAACATCTTGGCGAATTCGTTTCCACCATAATTTGTCGAGCGCTTCAGCAAGAGTTCTAGCAACTCCTATGTGACCTCTTGATGAGTTGTCGTGCAGATCAAAGATCAATCTCGTCGGAGCTCAGAGATCCGCGGGAAACATAGGCAATCGTGACGCCAAAAGTACCCGACTCGTGCTTAAATCCGGCTGTCTTTAGTCCACTCACCTTCGTCCCCATAAAACGACTCTTGGGAGTATCCTCGCGAATGAGATCGGCGAACTCATGGCTCAACCCCAACGCGTTAATAGTCATTGACTTTAACTGCGCGTCGTTTAACAACGGTTGCGACTTCCATCGTAAATCTAGATCCGACGGAACCTCGCAATCCCAAAACAATGGAATGTTGGCCTTAGATACGGGGCATGGTCTCTGACTTAACGGGTCGGCTTTGTTCAGGAATCCCTTGCGGTACGCAAGCGTCATTGAACCCACAAACGTTTGCAAGTCCCGCAGGCAATGTGATTGTCACTTGTTCAACGTCTCCTTCCGTTGCTTGAGCATATGTCGCAGTGTGTCGTGGTTTGCTACGACAAGGGAATTATAGCAACCTACAAGGTGACACATCCAATGCTTAACCGCTACGCATACGGCCAAAGCTTCTAAGTGGTACGCAGAGTAAGTGTTGCCACGCTTAGCTGGATTCAGCTTAGTAAGAGACTTGTTGAAGTCCTCCTCCTTGGTCTTGGAACAAGACTGCTGAAATCCCCATCGTTGAAGCATCTGTAGCTACGGTGAACGTCGCGTCCGAGGTGACCTCCGGAAGGATCAGGCATGGCGCGGAAATGACCTGTAACTTGAGAGTTTCAAGGGCTTCCAAACAGGTAGGCGTCAACGTAACCTTTTGAGGCTAGGTCTTCTCAGTAAGTCCATTAGTGGTGCCGTAAGGCCGCTAAAATGATGGATGAACTTGGCGTAAAAGTTGCAAAAATGCACGAAACTGCGAATCTCCTTCTGCGTCGTAGGCAATGGCCAATCTGCAACGGCCTCGACTTTCTTTGTCGAAACATAATTTTCACTATTTGACACTTTGTAGCCTAGGCACTCCATCTCATGAAGACCGAAAAAGTACTTTTTAAGGCGCAACTTTAAGCCCTCCTCTTTGAAGCGTTGGGGAACGAGACGCATGAGCTCCATGTGCTCCTCTAGCGTGCGACTATAGACATAGACGTCGTCGAGGTAAACCGTTACGAACTTATGTAAAAAGTCGCGCACGATGTCATTCATCATTCGCTGAAAAGCAGTTGGCGCATTGCACAGTCCAAACGGCATGGCGACCCACTCCATACGACCATGAGGTGTTATAAACGCAGTCTTGTGGATGTCTTCGTCACGTACTCGATCTTCCCTGAAGCCATACGCAAAGTCGAGATGAGTGAAACTGTTCGCGTCCTTAAGTTCAGCGAGAGTGTCACCCACACACGGAAGCATCCTTACGCGTAGCTTCGTGAAAACCGCGGTAGTCAATGCAGAGACGAAGCGAGCCATCTGACTTTCGCACAAAAGGATGGGCGAGCCGAACTCACTGTGACTCGGGCGAATCAAGCGAGCCTCAACTGCGTCTTTGAGCTGTCGGTTAAGCTCAGCGCGCTCCGCAAATGACAGTATGTTAAGACTTCGACGTTTCATCGGGCCAATTATGTCGATGGGATGATCACATTAACGGCTTACATGCGATAATTTCACTTGTTGCAATAACTCCGGGAAGTCATCGTCAAGTAACGACCGGAAGTGTTCACGTTGTTCCGCAGTAAGCTCCTCTCCAGTGGAAAATTCCGCCGGTTATTCCATTGTTGGCGCGAGATTTCAACCACGTAAAACTCAGTGTTACGTCTCGTGCTGCGGCGCATCTTGCGCATGAGCTTATGAACATGGCTAGCAAAGGACATTATTAGACACTCAGAACGTCGATCCTCGATCTGAGTCTCCACAACCGTTCCGTCCATAAGGGTAAAACCACGTGACGCGCCGAAGTGTAAAGAGGCTTGCTCGTCATCCAACCATGTTAAGCATAGTACGAGATCAACAACGCGTGAGTCACGCAAGGCGTAAAAAATCCGTTGAAACTCGCGACGAGCCTGCTCGAAGGTGATGTCACTGTCGAGAGCAGTTGTATGTCGCTACATCGTTGTATTGAAGAAATCGCTATTAAATATGATACAGTAGCTAGTTGAGACTAGATTGAATTGTGTCCATTGGATAATATATCTAGCGGTCCAAGAAGCGTTTTGGAGATAACCGCAATATCATTTATTTTAGCATGTGTGGTTCTAGCGGATATAAGTGTGGAGCTCAAAGCACCGTAACCATCCTTACTACGCTCCAACATTCAATAGGTTATGGGCCCCCCAATACTCCCACGCACCTCGTCACCCCTGCTGGGTCAGCAATACTTCTACTTCCACATATGTTGCTATAGTAGTACTACATCAATACTTGTACTACAGTTCTAAAGTAGTACTTCTACTACTTCAGCAGTACTTCTTCTACTACTACCAAGTCGGGAAGTTTGTCAACGAGGAGCTACTTGATTACAAGTTTGTCGGCGCTTCGACTACAATTTGTGTGTTGGAGCTGGGATGAATGATCGATTCCGTATTGTTATACGGAAGTTGTGGCCTCCATATCCTGGTGGTGAGTACAATTTGGGTTGCTGCGACGTGTGTTGCATGATATCGTTGGTGATACCGTTGGTCTGCGGAAGTGTGAACGAGCGTGTGGATTGTATAATTTCATCTATCCTGTCGCTAGCGTTACCAATGGGTCGACTTGTTGTCGACTTACTTGACAAGATTGATGGGATTTTTCCGTGTCGCCTATTGTGCTTTGTGGGCGTGCTTTGGATCGCCTGACCTCATTCGCGGCGTGTCGGAACCTGATTTTTCCCGTTGTCGACGAACCTATCGAGTTGTGGGGACTATTCCATATCCCATGTTATTTTCGTGGTCCTCGTTGGACTGCGTGAGCTTGTTTCGGGACGTATCGGGACCTAATTATTCGTTGTCGACCGACATGTCGAGCTCTTGGCGACTTTTACCGCGTTGCTTGTTACTTGCGTGGTGGTTGCCTAGACCACTTACGCTTCGTCGAGACGTGTCGGAACGTGCTTCGTCAACAGTCGACGTTCCTCTTGAGCGTGTGGCGAGAGTTTCCGTGTTACCCGTTACCTCCGTTGTGGTGCTTGGAGTACCTGCCCATGGTCGTACGTGTCGGAACCTTATTCGTCGGTTGTCGGAGATTTATCGAGCTAGTGGAGGCTTTTTTCTTCTTGTTCCTTGACACATGTTTGGGGTTAATTGGGTCGTCTTCACTTGATCTCGTTGTACCGGAACCTTGTTCATATGCTATCGACGCACGTGTCAAGCTCGAGACGGCTTCTACTATGTCGTCTGTTTCATGTGTTGGGGAGATTGACCCCATTGAGGTTGGTCGGACTCCTATTTCTGATATTTTGTGTTCATTTGACCCCCAGTTCGTTGTTTGCTGGCGTCTCGCTCCATGGCTGAGAGTGTGAAGGTCCCTGTTTTTTTTCCGGCGAAGCCGCGGACTTCCCCTTGTTCCGAACTCGGTTCACAACCTTCGTGGATGCGGTGGGCTGTGACGCTGCTTTGGATTCCGATTCATTGTGATAAAGGCGCAGACGATGCTGCTCAGCAGAAGAAGCTCTACAACTTGTTGGTGTTAGCTTTACCGGAGATGACGTTGCACATCATCCGGAAGGTCGATCGGAAGAGCAAGGCAACTGGCTTTCATGCTTGGCAACATTTGCTCCGTAGATTTGAGCACGACGGCATTCACCGGCGCGGAGATCTACTGGATGCTTTGGATGAGAGACAACGTCATGAGGAAACTTGCGTGGACTTCTTCACTCGTCTCCTAGATGTTTAGGCGCAGCTTGCTCGAGTCAACGAGGTGGTTCCGGATCGGCGCATCGTCATGAATGTCGTTCGGGGCATGCGGCCTGAGTATTCTTCCATGACTGATGCTCTGAATGAGCGCGACTCGAGCTTGACACTGGACTTCGTTGAGAATCTTCTCGCCACCACTGGGGTGCGCATCGAACGTCGCTTGGCCGAGGCGAAGGAGTCGGAGCCCGGAAAGACTGCTTTCCATGCAGCGATTGCTTATGACAACGTGAGGACAATGCTACAAGATTTGCAGCGAGAGGTGGCGTCCCTGAAGGTTGTCCGCGGAGGTACCGGAGCGAGCAGTAACATAGGCCACGGAGGGCAACCCGTTTTCAAGGGTACTTGCTTCACGTGTTGTCAACGCGGCCACCGGCGTCAAGACTTTCTGGTGAAACGGCCACCCCGAGTGAACACTGCCGATGCAACACCGTTCGGCGGGTATGTTGCTTTCCCCGCTAACATGTCGACCTCGATTCCTGATAGTGATGGCTTTCTCGCGGCCACTGTCAAGGTGTCTCCCTACCTACACGATGTGGAGCCTGGGTTGTGGCTCGTTGACAACGGCGCTAGCCATCATATGACTAGCGTCTTAAAAGATTTCCAGGCCTATCGCCCGATTTCTCCGGTATGGGTGAAAGGTATCAGTGCCTATGCCAAGGGTGTGGGGAGCGTCCGTGTCACGCTGTGCTCCAAGGACGGCGACGCTGTCCCGATCACGCTACATGATGTCTTCTACGTACCGGATTTGGCGGCTCGAGCATCATCTAGCCACCATCGTCTGTTTAGTGTCTCCCATGCGCGGCAGCGTGGGCATCGCACCGTCTTCGAGGACCCATGCGACGTACTTTGCGCCCATGCGCAGCATGGTGGTGGTGTCACCATCCCCCTTCACCGTGCCCATGGTCTTGTTTGGCTACCCACTTCGGTTGTTCCGTCTGTATCTACCTCGCCGGCGATGGTGCGACCCTCCAAGTTTCTGTGGCATCTGCGGCTTGGTCATTTGGGGGAGTCATGTATGCATCGGCTTGTGCAATTGGGTACCTCCGGTGTGCAGGTCAATAAGTCGGACCGCCTTTGCTTCTGTGAAACCTACGCCTTGTGCAAGTCTTGTGTGACGCGTATTTCGCGTGCGCTGTGTGCGGATCATGACCGTGTATTTCAGAAGGTCGGCGTAGACTTTTGTGGTCCTATGGGCGTGGCTTCTTTGGGTGGCTGCTACTACAGCCTCGCCGTTACGGACTTCAAGTCTCGCTTCGTCATGCATGACGTGCTGCGAACCAAGGATGAGGCTCCGCAGTCGTTTCGGCGGTTTCAGGCTACTGTGCGGGCTGTGGGTCACAAGATTGAGCACGTGCGACTTGAGAACGACTCCGTCTTCATGGGTCGCGAATTTATTGCCGTGCTTGATGACCACGGCGTGTCGCACGACTTTTCTGCTCCGTACTCGCACTAGCAACACGGCCGCATGGAGCAACAGTGGGGAACTTTGGTGCCAGTTGCAAAGTCCATGCTTCACACAACGGGCCTTGATCGTTCTTTTTGGAGTCTGGCCATGAACGCTGTGGTGTACGTCCGCAACCGTGTCTTTTGTGAGGCTGTTGGTGGAGTGCCCTTCGAGCTGGTCACATGTCGTTATGTTGACCTAAGCCACCTCCGCGTCTTCGGCTGCCCGGCGTACGTACATGTTGATAAGTCCCGCCGTCGGAAACTTGATGACCGGGCGTGGAAAGGTATCTTCGTGGGCTATGCGCCGGACTCCCCAATGTGGTTGGTGTATAACCCTCGCACACGCCGTGTGGAGCGGAGTCGGAACGTGGTGTTTGATGAGTCGAAATTCACTAGGTCCGTCAGCATGGGGGAGGAGTCGTCGGCTATCTCGAAGCCAGCGCCAGATGATGACGAACTCCCGTCGTTCATTACTTCTTCTGGGTTTCAGAATTCGGGGGAGCACGCGAATACAGACGAAGACGCTGTTGAGCCAAACGAAACAGAGAGCGGGAGTCAAGAGCATGGGGAGCATGATACTGTGCATGGTGACCAAGAGAGCGGGAGTTAGGAGCCGGGGGAGCTTGTTCCTCACGATGGCGTTGCTCCGAGGCGCAGCACCCGGCACTCTCGTCCCCGGGGCAATGGTGGATGGCCAACGGTCGTGGTGGTGATGTTGCCGCCAACATGGCAAAGCCTCACCAGCCTCTAGAGCCAACATCATATAAGCAAGCTCTGCGTAGTCCAGACGCCAAGCACTGGCAAGCGGCGATTGACGGCGAGTATGAGTCATTGATGACTCGAAAGACATGGAAGCTGGTTCCTCGACATGCGGGTCGTAAGTTGGTGGACTCCGAGAGGGCGTTCAAGCTCAAACGCAACCCTGATGGCAGCATTGCTATATACAAGGCAAGGCTTGTGGCGCGGGGCTTCACCTTAGCCATGGCGTTGACTACGACGAGACTTTTGCTCCGACTGTAAAGGTTGCCGCGCTCCGGGTCATTATGGCTCTCGTTGTATACTATGACTGGGAGATGGAACAACTCGATGTCAATACAACCTTTTTGGAGGCTGACCTCTCTGAGACCATCTACATGCGACAGCCTGAGGGCTACATGAGGCTGACGGATGAGAACGGCCAAGAGCAAGTATGTCTGCTTATGAGAGCATTGTATGGCTTGAAGCAAGCCCCACGCTACTGGAACAAGACCATGACCACTTGGCTCGTGGAGTACGGTTTCCGCCAGTCCAAGGTAGACGCCTGCATCTTCGTCCATGACAGCGTCATGCGTCTCTACATCTTGGCCTTGTACGTTGACGACTGCATCTTGGCCGGTCATGGTGGAAGCTTCATCGTCAGCTTTAAGCGGGCATTTGGTCAAAGGTTCAGTATGTATGACTTGGGACCAGTTGCATGGCCTCTGGGAATGACGGTGGAGCGTGATCGTGTTGCGCGAGTGGTTAAGTTGGGTCATCTTCAATACATCTTAGACATGCTGGAGAGGTTCAACATGCTTGACGCTTAACCCGTGAGCACACCAATGGCACTTGGCTCTATGGCAGAGCGCACAGACGATAGTGGCTCAGCGGCGTCACTACCATACCAGAGTTTGATCGGCAGTCTGCTATATGCCTCGGTGAGCACCAGGCCAGACATCACCATGGCAGTCAGCCACCTGAGCCGACACATGGCGAAAGCGTCAATTGTGCAGTGGGAGCATGCCAAAAGGGTGTTTGCGATACCTGAAAGGGACATCGGATCTCAAACTAGTGTACGGTGGTGGGCGAGTGTCGGTAGCCTTGGAGGGCTATGCCGATGCAGACTACGCAAGCGATTCTGATGTCCGACGCTCTCGAACTGGTTTTGTGTTCATGCTCAACGGTGCGGCAATCAGCTGGAAGAGCCAACGCCAACATACGGTGGCATTGTCCATAGCGGAGGCAGAGTACATAGCGCTCCCAGCAGCAGCACAGGAGGCCTCATTTCTGAGGCAACTCTTGGAGCAGATGGGACAACCTCAGGCCTCCGGGACTGTTCTGCACGAGGACAACCATAGCTGCATCGCCCTCTACAAAAACACCACTTAAGACAGTAAAAAGATCCACTGTACTACTTAAGTACTACAAATACCATATAACACGGGGATGGGTCGGTAGCTCGAATGAGCAACACCGATCGTCTTCGCTCTGGGCCTGGCCTCCCATCGAGCGCAAGACTGGTGAACAGGGCCGCTGAACAGCGCGCACCATTCACCTCTCCCCACCCGAGCCTAGCTCTAACTGGTCAGTAGATCCGTAGCGACACCAGACGGTACACACTCAAAGGCGCAGCTTCCAGGGATTTGAATTTCATCCCCCCGACAGCTACCGCGCCATCCATTTCGAAAACCACATCGGTACCCGTCAAAGTACTACAGAACCCTTGCGCTACACATCGCTTACAAAAACCCCACTACCCGGCGGCCGGCGCACTCCATCGCGCCCCTCCGAGCGTCCGGACGTCCCAGTCCGCCGCCAACATCCATCAAACCCAGGCCCCATCAGACCTGGTCGCGTGCAGCCAACACGCGCACTACTCCTCTCAACTACCTCGACGAGCCACACTTTCTCAAACTACCTCCATTCCTCTCTCGACATCCTGCTCGACTACTATGTCTTTATCACTCAATCCCCCCCCCACCTACAAGCAGGCGCTGGTGTGGGATCCCCCGCAAAATGGCCGTTTCACGGACATACACCATCCCAGGAACACACTCGCGGGACACCCGCTGACCCCATTCCTCTCCACCACCCAACTTCCTCACCCCCCACAGATACTAGGCACAGCCTCGGACCCTCTACCGCTCCGTCGAGGACTCCAGGCCCCCCTGGTCCTTTCAGTCCCACAGTCAACCGTGAAGCTTGGAATGGCCGACGACCTCTCCACCAGAATGATCGACACGCTCCTCCTCACAAGCCAGTACTCCACCACCCCCCCTCACCTTGCACGCTTCTGGCTCCATGGCATCTTCATGCCCGACCAGTCACACCCCGACCCGATCGCGTCCGCCTGCTCGACAGCCCGCCGCTGGCTCCTCGAATGCGTCAACGGCCTCACCGACCTACCCAACCGAATTAAAAATATAATCGGACGGGAACTCGCCCACCAGACGAGCTGGTCTGCGAACTCTTCTCGCACTCCACACCCCACTGCAACAAAATGCGATGATGCCACCCCCCTCCCCGACGAGCTCCGCTCAGGCTTTCAGGAGATCGGCCTAGCTATCCCCACCTCCTGTATAACGATCGGTCTCCTGTACCAGCTTACTTCACACCAACGTGAATTCAACTTGGCCGGTCCCGTACCTCCCTCAACGACCTTCTCCCCTTCGATCCTGAACATTCTGAAACAGCAGAAAATTCGCTTCCTCCGCGATGCCACAGCTCCTGCAGTTTCTGGTCGTCGCGTGAAAATCCGCTCTCCCCTGTTCTCCGGTATCACCGGCCCAGAAATGATCGCCCTCCTCCAGGACCTCCTTACTTGCGACCTTGCCTCTGCTCTAACCTCGACCGGTTCGGCCCCGTCGACTCACCCCCAATACTGCCTCGAAGACCTTCCAGAACAGGCCCAGTTCGTCCTCCAGTTCGCGGACGCCATACAACCACTGGACACACCAACCCCGATCAAGGCCGACCCCACCTCATTTTGGGTAAATATCCTCCACCTCCCCGAGAACCCCATCCATTCACAATCCGGACCTGTATCCATTCCAATCCTTTCATATTCACCCCATGAACTCGTACCCCCTGATAACCACCTTCACACCATCACCATCACACCCCCCCCCGTCACCGGTCTTGTCCCCGGACTATCCTGGACAGACACCTGCCTCACCACAGTCCTCATCCAATCCCGCCACTCCCTCTCCCTCCCCAACATCACACCCAACGGTACTATTCCCCCCTCTCATTGGCTTCACACCCTCTTATCCCAAACAGCCAACGAATACCTCACTCACACCACCCCCACAAACACCCCCCCCACCCAACAACCCGCTCACCCCTCCCTATACACATCACTGAGAAAATTCCCCGACGGCTCATACTTTCGGTCACACCCCTCCACCTCCTCAAACATCACCACAAGCATACAAGTTTCCCTCAACCCCGACATGTACTGCATCATCATCTCCACCAACGGCACTATCACCATCCCTCTGAAACACACATACACACACAGAGGAGCCCTCACCCACTCCACTTGCACCCTCAACATCACCCCCCACCACTACTCCGCCTTCGGGAAAGCCCGCCTCTCAGACCCCATTTTCACCACCTCCCCCTCCCCCCACCCCCTCACAATCACAAAAAGATTCACCCTCCACCGCAACACCCCTGCCCTCCTCCTTCAATGGTTCCAACACCTCACAAATAACCACATCCCCAATCAATGGCACCTGGACCCCTCTACCTTCCACCAACAGGACACCGAGGACACCCCCCTCGACCTCTCTTCCCTCCCAGACATCCAACTCTCTAACACCCCGGCCCTCTCATCCCACAACACATGGCCCCCACCCAAACCCACAACCTCACATCCCACCTCCACCTCCTCCTACCACGCTCATCCCTCCCCCCACCCTCCAGCTCCCCCCTCGCTCCCACAGCCCACTATCCACCCTTCCCCTCTCCACACCATCACAGAAGACTCCTCCGAGCCCATGGACTCCTCCACCTCACCACCCCACCCTCCCCCCCACAAACAACCCCCCCCCCTTCCTCAACCACCCAACCACCACTCATAACCTAACCCCACCTCCTACCCTTCCCCCAAACCCTACCTTCCACCCCTCAGCACTGCCCCCACCCGCAACCTCCCCCCCCTGCCCACGCCCCCCCACTGACCATTCCCTTAAGCCAGCCTCCCCCGCAGGGGTTCACAAGCCCTCGAAACCCTCCCACAAGCACCGCTCCCCATCCCCCACAGCTCGCGCCCCCCCGCACCCCTCCCTCCCACCCCACCATGCTCCCCCTTCCCCTCACCCTTCTATCAACCCCACTCCCCTCTCAACAGGAGCCACCCTCCCTCCCTCTGCCGCTACAGCCCGCCTCCCCCCTCCACCCGACTCCCCTGACTACGAAGACCTCGACCTTGACGGCTACTACAGCCAACCGGAGAACGACGCGGAGGCCACTGACAACCCACCGGCCAACACCGCCTCCCCCAAGGCTAGCCACCCCCACATGTCAACCCCGGCCGATAAGGCCGACTATCATCATTAGGTCCCCTCCGAACACTACTGAGGTTAGACCCCACACCCCCCCCCCGGACTCCCAACCGGACGCCCAAACTCACACTGTAAACACCATCCCTCGCTTCACTCTCCCGGCCCACTTTAACCCCCACACCCGTTGCACAACACTACATAACTTTCTCTTCGACTTAAACCTTGACTCAGGCCTTCCCACCCCTATCGGCTACCTGGACACCTCCGCTGCCCTTTCCTTCCAATGGGGCCAATATCAGGACCTCTCTAACCTCTACTGCCTCGCTTCCGCAATTACCAAACTCCACTCCACTTCCAACTTCACATACAGAGTTATTACTAATAATGAAGTCGATAATTACAACTATAACTCCCTCTACCCCAGCCACTGGACCAACCTCGCCAACCGTGTCTCCCCCCCACATCCGGGAACGCCTAACCACTCCCTCCTCGTCCTGACATGGCAGAATTCGCACTTCGGCCTTCTCCACCTTACACACTCCTCTGCTACCTGGATAGACTCCCTACATCACTCCCCCCCCCCCCCGACCTCCTCGCCCGCTCTCTCAAACTCCTCTCTGACTGGAAATCCTCCCCTCCCCCTCCCGTCGGCGACCTCCACTTCCTCAACCCACCTCGCCAAAACGACTCCGAAAGAGCATGGTCGTGTGGCACTCACGTCCTCTTACACACATACTTCATAGCCACTGCCCCGCCTGACCATAAATATACTCCCCCCTCTTTCGACCCCCAGTCCTCCGTTTACTCCCTACACACTCTGCTCTGGCACCATACCTTCCGCGCCGCCCCCCTCCCACAGGGTCGTCAACACCTCTTAGACGCTTTACGACCCCCTACCCCACCCTCACCTCCTCAACACCCTCTCCATATTCGTCCCATTTCCCCCCAACCCTCTCTCCCCCCCGCCTGCTTCGAAACCCCACCCAAACAACTCCTCATCGCGAACCCCCCTCACTTCTCCCCCACCCTCCCCTCTCCCTTTCCGCCCCGCCTCTCGCCTCGTCCACCGCCTCTCCCCTACCCTTCTCCACTCCGCCCATCCGCACGACCCCCACCCGACGAGAGCCCCTCGGACACCCCCCTTGCGCTACCCCCCCCCCGTCCCCTCCCCTATCCTGCCACACCACACCTCCCAACCCCTACACTTCATCACCCTCAACACCCGCGGCCTACATACCTCCATCATGGATGTTGAACACCTCTCTACTTCCCACCACCCAGACGTCTTAATCCTCACCGAAACCAACCACGACACCCACAAATCCCGCTGGCGCACGGCCCTCCCACAATACCACCTCAAAAGCTCCCGCCCCTGCTACTCAAATGTGCCCCTACCCACCGCAGGAGTTCTCTTCGCGGTCCGAAGGACCTCATTCCAATCTTCCACTGTACTAACCCCACCCTCCCACCTCATCCCCCATATAGCCGGACTAAAAATCGTCCCCCACTCAGGCAACCCCTACCTCCTCATCGGCACGTATATGCCCCAACTCTACGCCCCCCCTCCACGACCCCATTCCTACCTTCCCCCGAAGTGGGGGCTGCCTTGACCACTGGCTCACCACCCCTCCCTCGCCCACTACCCTCCCACCATCCTCCTGCTCGATATACCCCTCCCCCTCCCACTTCACCGACCACTCTGCTATCCACCTTGTCATTCCCGCTCCTTTCTCACTAATCGCACACCCCCCCCCCTACCCAAACCCACCCCAACACACATCACACGACGCGCAAACTCACCTTTCGCCTTCCACTCACACCAGACCATATCACATCATACCAATCCAGCACCCCAGACCTCATCAACCAAACGGCAACCCTCCATGCAGAAATTCTTAACACCTCCCACACCTCGGCCACCCCAGACGTCCTTGACACCCTAGCCTCACAATTTACTACACTCCTCTCCCGCCACATGGACCACGCAGCCACAATCTGGCCCCTCCTCCCCGACAACAAACCACGCCCAACCCAAGACACATACACCCCCACTTGGCTCACTAAAAAAATTCGCACTCAAATACTCACTCTCCGTAAATGCAGCAAACACAAGGGCCCTCTCCACATCGCCCAAGCCCTACTCAACACAACCGAATATCTCTCCCCTGACGCCATCAAACAACAATGCCAAGCACGCATCCGCCACATACTTCACACCACCACCACGAATAGGATTAATAAAATAAAAACTCGAGCCAACAAAGCCTATGACGCCTGCCCCAAACTATCTCACCGCCGATTAAAAATTAAGAGTGGCCTCCTACCCCCCGCTGGCACCACCTCCACCCTCCACCGTATTACCAAACCCGATAACACTACCGCATCCTCCCCCCCAGCCGTCATTGACGCGGTACACACTCACTTCGCTAAAGAACTTGACCGCGCCACCCCCCCGAACTTCCCACCCCCCCATGGGAACTCCCTGACAACCCCGACAACTTTACCATCGAACCCCGAGGCGACCCCTCTCTCACCCTTGCCGACATGATTACCCGCGACACCTTCGATAACACCATTAACTCCCTAGGCACCGGCAAAGCCCCCGGCCCCGACGGTATCCCCAATGAAATAATTAAATTCCTACCCACGGCGACCCGCTCCGCCCTCTTCTCTCTCCTCTCCCTCCTCGCCCATAAATCCTACACCCCTCCTGACTGGTGCCACAGCACAACTTGCCTCCTACACAAAAAAGGCGACCCCTCCCTCCTCGATAACTACCGCCCTATCGCCCTCATGAACAACCTCCTTAAACTCTGGACAGCACTAATCAAAGATGCAGGCTCGAAGTATGCCGAAACCCACGGCATTCTCAGCGACCAACAGGACGGCTTCCGACAACACCGCAGCATCCACGACGCCCTATCCTCCCTCATCACGACGATGGAGGATGCGAAACTCCACAGCAAAGACATCTACATCATGTACGCGGACTTCAAAGGTGCCTTTAACGCAGCGGACCACCGCATCATGTTCAAACACATGCGCCAACTCGGTATGCCCCCAACCTTTGTCGACACATGCGAACACCTATACGGGGTCTCAACCACAGCATATATTACACCCCACGGCCCCACCCCTTCCATCGACATCAATCGCGGAACCCTCCAGGGCGACACCCTCTCCCCCTTCCTATTCACCCTCTTCCTTGAACCTTTCCTTCGCTGGCTCACGGTGGGAAGCCGGGGCTACCGCCCAGGCCCCCCCGCCACTAACGCTGACCCCACAGAACCCACAGCCACCTACCCGGGACACGGCTTCGCGGACGACCTCAGCCTCGCCACGGGCTCGACCCCCAACATGACCATCCAGCTAAGAAAACTCTCCCTCTTCAGCGCCTACACCGGCATGACGGTCAACATCCGCAAATGCTGCATCACCGGAGCCCTCTGGCGCACAGGCAACGCCCTCACCCGCGCCAACACTACCCTCCTCGCATCCCGCCTGCAATCACAGTTCATCTCCCTAACTCCACACCGGCCCCCATCCCCTCCATTGGCCCCAAGGACACATACCGCGTCCTAGGGGTAGAACTGAACACCTCCCTCAACTTCACCAAACATTGGCAAGAACTCAAACGTACCACTGCATCCCTCATCACTGCCCTTTCCACTTCCCCACTAACTCAATCCCGCAGAATCAGGGTCATCCGTGGTCTCCTCATCGGTAAGCATTTCACTCTCCAACTCGGCCTCTTCACCGACTCCCAACTCGACACTCTCGAGGGCCAAATCTGCCGCGCACTCCGCTCCGCCGTCTCATCGGTACGTAGTCTTCCCCGCACCGCCCTCCACCGCCCTACTACAGACCTAGGATACGGACTCCCCTCCCTCAAAGCCCACGCCGCACAACTCACAGTCTGTCACCTACATAAAATCATGAACAATTCAGGATATAGAGGCCACATGGCCCGCGCTCACATACGCACCCTATCCAAAACATACTCCCACTGGCCCTCTGAATCCATCATGTCAACCTGCCACACTCCACCCACACTCAAGTGCTTAGTCCGCGCTCAACGAGATGCGGGCACCCTATTCCACAACATCCCCCCACTCTCCCTCACCAACCCTATCGCATCCACAATCCGTGCCCACTTCACCACTCAGGACAACACACTACTCACCTCCCTCCGTGACAAAGCCACACACATCACCGACCCCCACACATATAAACAAGCTTACTGCGATTTCTCTCCCCGCAAAACACACGCCTCCCTACTCCCCCGCCTCACCCCCCTATGGAAAAATAACATCACCACGTGGCCACAAGTCCTCCTCAGAGCCACAGCATCCTCCCTCATCCTCAAATCATGTAAATCCATCACCGCACTCACGGGGTCCACCACCCCACTCTCAGTTCCCATCCGCCTCCTCGCAGCAATCCTCACCGAACCCCTCGATACTATCCACAACCGCCTCCCCATCACGAACCTCCACACCAACCAAGCTTCCCCCCCCATCACTGTACATCCCTCGTGGATTCCTCTCCTCTCCCCTCACCTCCCCCGCTCCACCCACACCCTACAATCAGGCATCTAACACCCCACGCGCCCATCACCCCACCCCCATAGCACCCATCACACACTTAGAAACAGAATACCTCACCCCCTCCGACCACCACTACCCCCCCTGCGACGTAACACGCATCATCTCCAAACACAAAGACACAGAATACGGCCAAACACAATACATGGTTGAATGGGCCCCGGAACACCTCACGGAATGGGACATTCAGCTACAACTCGACGACGGCTTCCGCCTCATCTCCTCCACTCCCACATCGGTATGCCTCCCCTCCCCCTCCCCCTCTGCCTGCTCCATCTGCCACGAATCCCTGCACACAGAACCCTCCTCCACCTGTTGCACATGCCCGCACTTTGCCATACACTCCCAGTGTCGCCCAGCTCAGGGCCCCGCCACATGGCAGTGCGACTGGTGCGCTCGCGGCCAACACCACGACCTCACCCACCTCTACGAAGTGCAGTGGGCCCCATGCCTACAACTCCACGACACCATCAGTGAGACCCCCTCCGGCCCCACCGCCCTCACCGCATTTAACTCCGGCTATGTCCCCTCCACCACACCCATACTGCCAGACCCCGGACCCCCTCCATGGTCACACCCCCTCATCACATTCAACCATGACCCCATCAACCCCGACCTTGACATGCTACCTACCGGTAAATTCGCCATCCACGCTCACCCTTCACACCACGACACCACCATACTCTGCACTCCCGACGGCCGCGCGGTCACCACCCTTAACGGCCCCCGCGTCCGCCACCTCTACCAACTCTTCCGCCCCGACCTCACTCGTCTCACGTTTGAAGAGGAGGTCTACCACCTCCTCACCCGCCTAGGCTCCCGATCAGAGATCCACTCACCCACACCCGCCACCACCACTCGTAATAGATGGGCCACTAGAGAAGACCTCCTCACAGCTCTACGTCACACATTCCGCATCCAGACAGAACTCTACTCCGACCCCCTCAATAAATCCCTCCACTCCCACACATACCACTCCCTCTACCCCGAAGATATAGTCTTCTCATCTAGCGGCAGCAATGCCCCGCACACATGGCAAGGCACCAACATAGCCAACCCCGAATACGACCACGAATGCATGAGACGAGCCATGGAACACGCAATCACCAGCGCACACCTCACAGCCCCTCACACACCCAGCGCAACCATCCTCATCCTCCCCCGGTGGGAACACACGCCCTACCGCCACTCCAAATACATCCACTCCCCATACACCCACCACCTTTACACCCTCCCCAACGACGCAAACACATTCCTACCCCCAGACCAACACACCGGCAACCCCACCCCCACCCCGTTCGGCACACGATGGATGGTCGACATATACCTCGTCGCTAACCCCCTCGCACTCTCCTCCCTCCCATCACCCACAGCCATGACCGCACTTCACGTGCGTGCTCCCTCCGCCTTATTCAGGGTTACTTAAACTGCCCTTCCGCTTACCGCCATAACATTCACCGAGACACCCTCTTATCTATCACACACACCCTTAAAACCCGATGCGAAGCAGGCCTCCGTACACACCTCGGCAAAATAAAAGCCCACAACCACTCCATCGGTAACGACCTTGCAGACACCCTCGCAAACCTAGTCGCGGATGGCCAACCACCAGATACTATATACACCACAGGTTCAGAAGTCTCGATAGGCCACTGGACATGGCCGTACACCCTCATCCCACAAACCCTAGGCGAACCCATACCCTACAGATACACCAACCTCAAGTCCGACGCACACAAATACGGCACAAAACACACACACACTCCTCTCTCGGATACAACCAAACACGGAGCCCTCCTCGCCCACGCCGCGAAGGACGGCGCCGACTTCTCATACCACAAAAATCACTCCTCCCTCACAAATATCCAATTCACACACAAACAAGAATTCATGTGGGGCGTCCACAACACCCGCCTACTCACTCACAACCCCACCCTGCGCTGCCCCCTATGTGGCCAATTCACTAGCAACGGCCACATGGCCGGTAACTGCCCCTCTATGTCTGGACTAAGACAGAACCGACACAACAGCGCTCTGCAACTACTACTATCCCTACTGGAACGCCACAACGGAGGACGCTGGGAGACCATCACCGCAGACTTCGGTAACAAACCCATAAAATCGTTTGAATCCCCCACCCCTGCCCACCCCACACTCGACTGCCACCCTCCTCACCCCACCCACATGCCCACCCGCCTTGTTGCTGCTGATGAAGGTCTCTCGCATGACTCCCTAACATCATGCCCCGCCGTCCTCCCCCCTGAGATTCTCCCCCCACTGCTTCGTCCCTCATCACACAAACCTGACTTCATCCGCATCCTCGAACCCAGATTCGTTGGCCACTCCAACGGTCGCCGACGTTATGCATCCATAAAAAAGATTCAGATAGGGGAATGGAAGTACTGCACAGACAACAACCTCACTCACACAGCCGACCTCATACGTGCCAAATATACACCCCTTGCGAACGCCATCAGAAACCACTGGCCAGGCACAGTGGTCGACATCCTCCCCATCGTCATGAGCCGCACAGGTACACCACACTCCTCCACCATCACGAGTCTCACCTCCCTTCTCACCGCCCGCACAGACCCTCCTGATAAACTCGTCTCGAAAGCACGCCTCGACACATCTCGCATTCTTACACAACTCCATACGCATACTGTCCAATGGCTGCATCACCTCCTACGCATATACCGCATCAAGTCCCGCACGTCCTCCCGCCGCGCATCCGCACATCGCCTCCACGCACGACCCTGACTGCACACATCCTTCACCTCTACTTGCACCCTCCCCGGGGGGGAGTAAAACCCCCGAACACCCTTGGAGAGGTTGGATTAGGTGGTTAACGGTCTAGCCCTGATTTGTAAGTTTCCTATACGGCATAGTTGGGAGGGCCCAGAGACAGCAGCCGACGCATCCGGCTTTTGGTGAAAAACCGGCGCATACGGTACATGTTGTAAACAATTTCAATTTCAATTTCAATACAAAAACACCATGACGACGGGGCGCAGCAAGCACATCGACGTGAAGATGCACTTCTTTCGTGAGAAGGAGGAGATCGGCGAGATCGTGGTGAAGTATTGTCCGACAGAGGTGATGCTCGCAGATGCACAACCAAGCCTCTCGCTGCGGACAAGCATGGGCAACTCACCAAAGCAACCATGGGAAGTGGTAGTGAGTAGCGAGGGGGAGTGTCGAGAGCAATTGTATGTCGCTATATCACTGTACTAAAAAAATCGCTATTAAATGTGATACAGTAGCTATTTGACGCTAGATTGAATGGTGTCCATCGGATAATAAATCTAATGGTCCAAGAAGCGTTTTGGAGATAACCGCAACATCATTTATTTTAGTATGTGTGGTTTTAGCGCATATAAGTGTGGAGCTCAATGCAGTGTGGCCATTCTTTCTACGCTCCAACCTTCAATAGTCGCATACTGTCGAAGAAGTCACACATTGACCGTTGGCAAGTCGAATTGAAGTCTTAGTCTTAGACTTACGAGTCGACATAGAAAACCGTCGTACGAAGTCTACTGACATGACGTCAAGAGTCGTAGCGCAGTCGACTAATCCAGAAATTCGCTTCCCGCCATCAAAAGTTTTCACATTCAACGTGGTTCGAATCAACGGGCGAGCTTTGGTGAGGTCCGTCAACTAAGCCTCCGCATCGCCCAAAATAATTCAAGATCAAGCATCAACTGCAATGCATAAAAAAATTGGTGCATCAAAATTTTGATTCAACTGCTAATTCATGGACACATTGATTATATAGGGCACTAATTCATGGACGCATTGATTAAATGGGGCGCTAATTCATGGACGCATTGATTTAATCGGGCACTAATTCACGGAGGCATTGATCAAATGGGGTACTAATTCATGGACGTATTGATTGCATGGGGCACTAATTCATGGATGCATTGATTGCATGGGGCATTCATTCGTGGATGCATTGTTAAATTGGGCACTAATTCATGGACGCATTGATGCATGTGATGCGGGGCGAATGCATTGATGCATCATGCGCATCGGTATGTTGGCGAAATTTCAATTCTTGGTGGATTTTTTCAATTGCATGAGTTTGTCTAGAAAATTGAAGTGAGTCAAGTATTGTATGGGACGTCCCATACAACTCCGTTAAAGTTTTGACCAATTTTTGTTCCCTCCCCCTCTTGACAACGGCCGCCTAGACTGGCCCGCCCACGAGTATAACCCTCTCCATGTTGTGAGTTTAACCCTCTCGAGGTTGTCTTGGTTGCAACGGAATGACCCGCCGACTAGCCGCTCAATTGGGATCATCGGGAATATAAACCGTATTATCTTGTTTGCAAAAGAGACAATAAGTGTGCGCGGAGTGTACGTGCAATAAGGGTAGAGGTGTGGATAATTATAGGATGCATGTGTATATTCAGAAATGCATGTACATGTTCTGAAATGTAATCTGAAATTGTGCAGATTGTGCGCCCCGAATATTGTAGTGCGGAAACCACGACACATTCGCTTAGAACCTCTATTAATTGCCCAATAGTCTAATACACCTTCTATGCTAAATTCTGAAACACCACGAGACGCCTCTTGAGAACCCTTTGTAGACACTTGCTCACGTGAACCTCGTCCTCTGCGTTGCAATCACATTTCAAAATTAGTGCGGTGTCGGTAATTTACATCAGTTGGTTGAGCGTAATTGATGTATTGGATGGTCAAGGGGTGATGAGGATGTGGCTGTCATGGTTGGTGGTAATGTGTTGTATTTCGAATATATACGATTAGAGTTGAATGACTGTGAGTGTGTGTGTGTGTGTGTGTGTTTGTGTTTGTGCTTTTGTGTGTTTATGTGTTGGCGAGTGTGTGTGTGTGTGTGTGTGTGTGTGTGTGTGTGTGTGCGTGCGTGTGTGTGTGTGTGTGTGTGTGTGTGCATGTTGCAAAATATCGACGTCACACAATATGCATACCAAAGCTGCACATAAATGTCCTTTCGATCTGTCCATCAATAAGGGCGAGTGCAAGATTATCAGCTACTTGTATTATCAGCATGTACATAATTTAAATCCGCACTAAATTGGAAAAAAAGTATTTCTGTGCGGCCTTGCCTCGCTGAAGGCTCATTAGCAGTTTTTCATGTAGCTCAAAACAATTATCAACCCAATAGCCCATCACGCCTACCAATGGGCTGGTTTCTCCCCAAGTATCGGTTGCTGTGCAGGGCCCGACACAAAATTCCTTCTGATTGAAGGCAATTGAGTCCTGCACATGATGAGAAATGGTTTAAAAGACAAAACAATGTTCCGGAAACAGATTCATGGCGGGACTAAACAAGTCGCCATGATAAATGTAAGTGATTCGATAGCCAACGCATGCACATCCTTTATACTATGGCACCCCATGAGTAACGGCCTCCGCTAACGGTACGTGCAGCGACATAGGACATATGAGGTGTGTCTCTTTCGGGTAGAGAAAACGTCCTATTCGCCTTCGCTAACCACTTCGTACACATATGGTTAAGATGGTTGCGATGCTCAGCGAGTTGTGGCTTATTACGAGGTGTCGACCTTAGCTGCATGCTTGACGCTTGTTACATTTCCCTCCTATGCAACCAAATACAGAAAAGCAGTACGCAGACATTGTCGACGGGCGCACACGACGCGACAAGACGTATACGGGGACGAGTGTGTAATATTAAACGACACGGAACGTCGGATAGACGGCGAATACATACAATAAGACGATGGAAAGGATTGGCAAAACGCGGAAAGGAACACAAAACGTGGCCGCCCACCGCGATTTCTAAGCGTCGTGAGCTTAAGTAGTCAAAGACGACGGTACATTAGGTTGGGGGTGTTACATGCCAACAAGTTATGGTGGCAATACTATCACTCTGCGACCCTTGCTCCTTTATCCGTCTAATAACCAGTATGTCAAAAATGGGATAAAGCATGTGGAATACGGGCTAGCTTCACCTCTTTTATCCCGCCGCGTATGCGTTGCCGATGATGGGAGCGCCGGATAGCGACCCACTGTCGCCGACTAGAGCGTTGGATTTCGGAAGGGTAGTCAACGGCTGCGGAGCAGCATTGGTAGCAGGATCGCCCGCTGCATCTCGAAGTCTTCCATATTTCCGTGCTCGTCCACTTAGGAGTAATAATTCTGTTGGGCTTATATGGCGGCTTGGCTCGCCGCATCTTGCAGGTGGGGAGCATCCTCGAGTGTACCGTTCCCGGTCGATAGACCTTCCCTTCTTATTTCGTACTGCGGGCCCCCCAAACGGAAAACCTCAGACAATATAACTTAAAAAACGTAGGAGGCCTTAGCAGCGTGAGCATCGAAGTAACCGTTAATAGGGGTGCGGACCATGTCTTCGGGGCCGGCTTGGAGTTTCATTGATCGCTGTGAAGGCAATTCATGTCGGTGGCGGCAATGCCAAAGCACAATCGCAGCTTTTTCAAACCGCGGTACGACCGGTAGGGACTGTTGGCGGGGGGGGGGGGGGGGGGGGGGGGGGGGGGGTGATAATGGTTTGCACGGATGGTTGTTCATTTGCTTTTATCATGATGAATTTGGCGAGGCTAGTTCATTTTGCGGACGAACTTTGGGAGTCGGGGATGACACGCAAACAATCTTGAATCAAATATCATTCAATATCGACCGTCAATTTAAAATCGGCTTACATCGCACGGCGCAAGCATCAGTGTGCAAGACATTTCAGAGTCCACGTTCTGTGATGGATATGGCGGACGTTACGGCAACGCTTCTCGACCACATATCACGTTTGCCCAAGCAACTCCCATTCCTTATCGCCGATTTTGGCGGTAAACACGTGTCCCAGATGTCGCAATGTGCGTGACAGCTACCCGTACGGCATGAGTCAATATGTGAAAAATGTCGTCGTCAATTTCATTTCCTCATAGTCGTCTCCGTACCACGTACATATACATGGTCGTATTGGAAACAAATGTAGCGTGGCAATGCCAGAAAAATATAGAATACAAGATGCATCGATGCGGGCGACATGTTCCGGAAATATACAGGTAATTCGTTGTGCATTGATTATATGTGGCACTAATTCATGGACGCATTGATTATATAGGGCACTAATTCATGGACGCATTGATTAAATGGGGCACTAATTCATGGACGCATTGATTAAATGGAACACTAATCAATGGATGCATTGATTAAATGGGGCACTAATTCATGGACGCATTGATTAAATGGGGGATTAATTCGTGGATACATTGATTAAACTGGGCACTAATTCGTGGACGAATTGATTACATTGGTGTGACGAGTATAGTCCTGCAACAGTACATTGCAGGACATTGTACAGGTACTCGTTACGGATTCCAATTCGTGCTTTTCCACAGGACGGACGTATACTCGTGGGTACGTCGCATATTCTAAGGGTGCTGATGCTACAGTACGACCAGTACCTCCCGGTACGTACAGATATGCATAATTAATCTAACCAGCCAGATGACGCGCCAGAACGAGCTCTTCAATGCAGAAGGAGCCGCGTCGTGAAACCCAATGCTAGGCAGGCCGTGTCTCGAGGACAGATGACGACGGTTGAGCAGCACTAACGCCTGACACGTAAGCGAAGCTTGCAGGCGTAACTAGTCTGGGCTGAAACCTATTTAAGCCCAGTGCAGTAGAGGGAGGTGACAGAACCTTTTAACAATTCCTTTGTTCACTTACAACATCTACTGCCTAAGTACAGCAGTGAAACATCTCTCATCAATTGCCTCTCGACAACATCATTTGCCATCTTGCAACAACAGAACTAGACAGACTAGAACAGATTTGTGCTAGCGTTTAGCTTTCAGAGGCTAACCGCCACACTGGTTTCGGAGCTCTTTGGTCGACGCACGCTTTCGTTGCTCGTTGATCTGCTCGACGTTGTTTAATTGAGTTGAGATGGCTTCTCTTGGAGCTGGACATTACGTGGTTTTAGTAATTCACGTCGGAGGAACTAAACCGTCGGACTTGAAGTTGGTGTTTCAGCGTGAGCCTCGTTCTGGTAAAACTTGGTTCCCAGCTGGCTCTGTCTTACCTAACGAAGAGCCTGTCGACGCTGCTATTCGCGAGTTACACGAGGAGACCGGTCTTGTTTTGACATCGGATGATTTGACGCTGTTGAGTGGTGAACCTGTTAACGTTACACTACCTCAAGGACGACAGCTTGTTTACGTGTACTCGGCTTCTATTCCTGTCCTGTTTGCTACGAACAACTTACGTACACCTGCTCAGGTCGAGCAGGCTGTTTTGGGACAGTCGACAGTTAATCCGGATGGCACCTACGTCGTCCCGGAATCCATCAACATTGACGGTCTGACACTTACGCCCTCACAGAAGGGGTTACTTCGTGCTGAGAAGCACAAGAGTGAATTACTTCACTTTGGTTACGTGACTCAGTGGGAATCTTTTTATCGAGCAATCACACAACATGTTCCAGTCATGCAAGACGACACGTCTATCCCGAGACAGTTCCACATGTACTCCCGGTTTACGACGGTCGACTCTGGTTCTGTATGGCTTCTGATTCGTGGACACATTAATCGACTGACTGGTGAAGGACCTACAGATTTACGAGTGGGAATGCCGATGCCTACCCACAACTTGGCTGGACTATCTGTGACCCTCACGGAGACTCAGCGTAAGGCTGCTATTACTTCACCGTACCAGAATGGTCAGGTACCTCATGTACTGGAGGATTGGCTTGAAGCACAGCCTCAGCGTTTTATAATGCTTGGAATTACGGCTGACTCGTACGATGCAGTGTTCTGGGTTACTTCACAGTTTTCTGGACACCTAGGTGGGTGGTGGTTGAACCGGAAAAATCAGCCTCCAATTCCATCTACGTACAACGAGCTTGTTGCGGAGTTACGCAAGTCGACGTTTCTTCCGAACATTCAGGACGACGCAATTAACGCTTTGCTAAACTTTACGCAGAGCAACACGATGAGTTACGCGGTTTTCACTAAACAGTACAACGACTACTTACGTCGGTCTCGTCAACACCTGACAGCTGAGGTACAGTGTGTACGCTTCATTAATGGCCTATCGAACGAAGCGCTCAAGAGACTGGCTAAGTCACACCGAGCTCGCAGCTGAGGAACGTAAGCGACACATGGACGAAGGACTCTGCTTCAAGTGCCACAAGAAGGGACACCGTTTGTTCCAATGTCCGGAGTTCAAAGGCAAGGCACCGATGCAACCTAAGAAGCAATGATGGTGGCAAGGCTGTTCTACAAATGAACTGGAGCAGCCGGCTACATCTACTGTTCATTCTGAGACACTGTTAGCGACAGAGGTCGTCGAAACACCTTCGACATCTCCATGGACTACAGTTGCGACACCTGTAACGCAAGTAGCAGGTCGTCGTCGTCAGAATAAGCAGAGACAGAGTCGTAAACCTGTAACCAGACGTTCAGTTGATTGGAAACTGGTTGACTCAGTCTTTGACTCTCTGCATGCACGATTCAACTTCACGTTGGAGGGATGTGCTGATGATGAAGGTCTTAACTCGCACGGTGACTTACCTCACTGTTCGCCGAGTGACTCGATTCTAGACAGAGATTTAACAGGAGAACGGGTGTTCATCAACCCACCCTGGGAGTTAGCTGAGCAGATTGCGCAGCATTTTGAGGATTGTCGTCGAACATCCCCGACATCTACGATGGCTGTATTTGTACTACCGAAGTGGGCGAAATTTACTCAAGTGACTAAGCACTGGAAACTCTATCAAGAATTCCCAGCAAGGACACAGCTTTTTACACGTCAATCACTGGAGAACCCAGCGCAACAGGAGGTGGTTGCTCCAGCCCCTTGGCATGTACAACTGTGGTTAGTCGACGCAGATTGTGCGTTTAACGACTCACCAGAACCTACAGCACCTGATCAACCCGATTCGGTACCTGTACCAACAGACGACTCGGAATAGTCCATCGCTACGCTGCGACAATTTTGTTCGCCAGCTACAGCACTACTGACTGACCTCACGGATAAGCCTCCGCATCAAACATCGATGTATTCATTGCATCATGATGCGTCTGCCGCATCATCCGCATCAATGCGTCCATGAATTAGTGCTCAATTTAATCAATGCGTCCACGAATTAGTGCCCCATTTAGTCAATGCATCCATGAATTAGTGGCCCATTTAATCAATGCGTCCATGAATTAGTGGCCTATATAATCAATGCGTCCATGAATTAGTGGCCTATATAATCAATGCGTCCATGAATTAGTGCCCCATATAATCAATGCGTCCATGAATTAGTGCCCCATATAATCAATGCGTCCATGAATTAGTGGCCTATATAATCAATGCGTCCATGAATTAGTGCCACATATAATCAATGCACAACGAATTACCTATACATTTACAGAACATACCGCCCGCATCGATGCATCTTGCATTTTATATTTTTCTGTATTGCCACGCTACATTTGTTTCCAATAACACCATGTACATGTACAAGGTACGGAGACGGCTATGAAGAAATGAAATTGACGACGACATTTTTCAAATATTGACTCCTGCCGTACGGGTAGCTGTCACGCACATTGCGACATCTAGGACACGTGTTTACCGCCAAAATCGACGATACGGAATGGGAGTTGCCTCGACAAACGTGATCTGTGGTCGTGAAGCGTTGCCGTAACGTCCGCCCTATCCATCAGAGAACGTGGACTCTGAAATGTCTTGCACACAAGTGCTTGCGCCGTGCGATGTGAGCCAATTTCAAATTGACGGTCGATATTGAATGATATTTGATTCAAGATTGTTTGCGTGTCATCCCCGACTCCCAAAGTTCGTCCGCAAAATGTACTAGCCTCGCCAAATTTATCATAATAAAAGCAAATGAACAACCGTCCGTGCAAACCATTATCACCCCGCGCCCTCCCCCGCCACCAGTCCCTACCGGTCGTACCGCGGTTTGAAAAAGCTGCGATTGTGCTTTGGCATTGGCGCCACCGACATGAATTGCCTTCACGGCGGTGAGCGAAACTCCAAACCGGACCCGAAGACATGGTGCGCACCCCTATTGGCCTATTAACGGCCACTTCGATGCTCACGCTGCTAAGGCCTCCTACGTTTTTGAAGTTATGTTGTCTGAGGTTTTCCGCTTGGGGGGCCCGCAGTACGAAATAAGAAGGGAAGGTCTACCGACCGGGAACGGTACACCCGAGGATGCTCCCCACCTGCAAGATGCGGCGAGCCAAGCCGCCATACAAGCCCAGCAAAATTAGTACTTCTAAGTGGACGAGCACGGAAATATGGAAGATTTTGAGATGCAGCGGGGGATCCTGCTACCAATGCTCTTCCGCAGCCGTTGACTACCCTTCCGAAGCCCAAAGCTCCAGTTGGCGACGGCGGGTCGCCATCCGGCGCTCCCATCATCGCCAACGCGTACGCGGGCGAGATAAAAGAGGTGACGCTAGCCCGTATTCCACATGCTTTATCCCATTTTATACTTAATGATTATTAGACGGATAAAGGAGCAAGGGTCGCAGAGTGATAGTATTGCCACCATAACTTGCTGGCCTGCAACACCACCAACCTAATGTACCGTCGTTTTGACTACTTAGCTCACGACGCTTAAAAATCGCGGTGGGCGGCCACGTTTTGTGTTCTTTTCCGCGTTTTGCCAATCCTTTCCATCGTCTTATTGTATGTATTCGCTGTCTATCCGACGTTCCGTGTCGTTTAATATTACACCCTCGTCCCCGTATACGTCTTGTCGCGTCGTGTGCGCCCATCGACAATGTCTGCGTGCTGCTTTTCTGTATTTGGTTTCATAGGAGGGAAATCTAACAAGCGTCAAGCATGTTGCTAAGGTCGATACCTCGTATTAAGCCACAGCTCGCTGAGCATCGCAACCGACTTAACCATATGTGTACGAAGTGGTTAGCGAAGTCGAATAGGACGTTTTCTCTACCCGAAAGGGACACACCTTATATGTCATATGTCGCTGCACGTACCCTTAGCGGGGGCCGATACTCATGGGGTGCCATAGTATAAAGGATATGCATGCGTTGGCTATCAAATCACTACCTGTTATTATGGCGACTTGTTTAGTCCCGCCATGAATCTGTTTCCGGAACATTTTTTGTCTTTTGAACCATTTCTCATCCTGTGCAGGACTCAATTGCCTTCAATCAGAAGGAATATTGTGTCGGGCCCTGCAAAGCAGCCGATATTTGGGGAGAAACCAGCCCACTGGTAAGCGTGATGGGCTATTGGGTTGAAAATTGTTTTGTGCTTCATGAGAAACTGCTGATGAGCCTTCACCGAGGTAAGGCCGCACAGAAATCGTTTTTTCAATTTAGTGCGGATTTAAGTCATGTACATGCTGATAATACAAATAGCTGATAATCATGCACTCGCCCTTATTGATGGATAGATCGAAAGGACATTTATGTTCAGCTTTGTTATGTATATTGTGTGACGTCGATATTTTGCAACATGCACACACACACACACACACACATACTCTCACACACACACACACACACACACACACACACACACACACACACATACTCACACACACACACACACACACATACTCACACACACACACACACACACACACACACACAAACACACACACTCGCGCAAGCACATAAACACACACACACACACACACACACACACACACACACACACACACACACACACACACGCACACACACACTGATTCAATTCTGATCGTGTGTATTTGAAATACATCACATTACCACCAAGCATGACAACAGTATCCTTACCACCCTTTGACCATCCAATACATCAATTACGCTCAACCAACTGATGTAAATTACTGACACCGCACTAATTTTGAAATGTGATTGCAACGCAGAGGATGAAGCTCACGTGAACAAGTGTCTTCGAAGGGTTCTCAAGAGGCGTCTCGTGGTGTTTCAGAATTTAGCATAGAAAGTGTATTAGACTATTAGGGCAATTAATAGAGGTTGTAAGCGAATGTGTCGTGGTTTACCGCACTACAATATTCGGGGCGCATAATCTGCACAACTTCAGATTACATTTCAGAGCATGTACATGCATTTCTGAATATACACATGCATCCCATAATTATCCACACCTCTATCTTTATTGCACGTACACTCCGCACTCACTGATTGTCTCTTTTGCAAGCAAAAGAATCTTGTTTATATTCCCGATGATCCCAATTGAGCGGCTAGTCGGCGGGTCACTCCGTTGCAGCCAAGACAACCTGGAGAGGGTTAAACTCACAACATGGAGAGGGTTATACTCGTGGGCGGGCCAGTCTAGGCGGCCGTTGTCAAGAGGGGGAGGGAACAAAAATTGGTCAAAACTTTAACAAACTTGTATGGGACGTCCCATACAATATTTGACTCACTTCAATGTTCTAGACAAACTCATGTAATTAAAAAAATCCACCCAGAATTAATATTTTGCCAACATACCGATGCGCAGGATGCATCAATGCATTCGCCCCGCATCACCTGCATCAATGCGTCCATGAATTACTGCCCCATTTAATCAATGCGTCCATGAATTAGTGCTGAATTTAATCAATGCATTCATGAATTAGTGCCCTGTTTAATCAATGCGTCCATGAATTACTGCCCCATTTAATCAATGCGTCCATGAATTACTGCCCCATTTAATCAATGCATCCATGAATTAGTGCCCTGTTTAATCAATGCGTCCATGAATTACTGCCCCATTTAATCAATGCGTCCATGAATTACTGCCCCATTTAATCAATGCGTCCATGAATTAGCAATTGAATTAAAATTTTGATGCATCATTTTTTGATGCATTGCAGTTGATGCTTGATCTTTAATTTTTTTGGGCGATGCGGAGGCTTACTCACGGAAGCTCGCCCGTTAATTCGAACTGAGCTGACTGTGAAAACTCCTGATGGCGGACATCAAATTTCTGGATTAGTGGACTGCGCTGCGACACTTGATTTTGTGTCAGAGGACTTTGTACGACGCTTTGCTTTACAGACTCGAAAGTCTGCAAGTAAGACTCCAGTTCGACTCGCTAACGGACAACGAGTGACTTCTACGACAGTCTGTGACGTCACTTTTGAGTTGGCTCGACACGAGTTTCAACGGACTTTCAACGTCTTACGTGATTTACGCACAGCTGATTTAAACCTCGGTTTACCATGGCTTGATGACGAACATGCCTCTTTACAATTTGGTACAACCAGAATTTTTACACTAATGGACGGCACATCAGTGGAGACTACACTTGAGGAACGACGCCCTGAGTGTCTACTCTTGTCATCTACGAAAGTTCAGAAGCTTATGCGCAAGACGCGCCGCAGCAGGGGACGTCACGCTGATTTTTACGTCATTGAACTTACATCAGTCGCCGAACAATCGACAGACTTCCACACTGGAGAGGAACTAACAGCAGAACAACGTGACAACTTCCGGTCGATACTCTTCGATGACTTCCCGGAGTTACTGCAACCTGTCGACTCTCCACCTGTAAGCCGACAGTGGGATCATCCCATTGAAACAATTGGCCCAATGCGACGCCAACGTTTGAACAGATTGTCACCCGCAGAGCGCGCTGAGCTTAATCGACAGCTCAAAGACGCAGTGGAAGCTGGTTTGATACGCCCCAGCTACAGTGAGTTCGGCTCGCCAATTCTTTTTGTGCGAAAAGCTGATGGCTCGCTACGTCTGTGCATTGACTACCGTGGTCTTAACGAGGTTACGCGTAAAGATGCTTACCCGCTACCGCGTGTGGACGACACTCTGGACGAACTTAAGGACGCGAATTTTTACACACACCTCGACCTCGCTTCTGGATTCTGGCAAGTTCGAGTGCGTGATCAGGACGTTCACAAGACGGCTTTTCAGACCCCTGATGGCTTAATGGAATGGGTCGCCATGCCGTTTGGGCTGTGCAACGCACCAGCTACATTTCAGAGGATGATGAACGACATTCTTCGCGACTTTTTACATAAGTTCGTGACAGTCTACCTGGATGACGTCTGTATCTACAGTCGAACTCTGGAAGAGCACCTGGAGCACCTACGTCTAGTGCTACAGCGATTCAAGGAGGAAGGGCTGAAATTACGCCTTAAGAAATGCTTCTTCGGATTGCAAGAAATGGAGTATCTGGGCTACACTGTGTCAGCCGGGAAAATTTCGGTTTCCACAAAGAAAGTCGAGGCCGTTGCAGACTGGCCAGTGCCCAAGACGCAGAAGGAGGTTCGCAGTTTCGTACAGTTCTGCAACTTCTATGCGAGATTTATACACCATTTTAGCGACCTTACGGCTCCATTGACGGACTTACTGCGGAAGTCCCAGCCACAGAAGGTTACGCTGACGCCTGCCTGTTTGGAAGCCTTCGAGACTCTCAAGTTACGGCTCATTTCCGCGCCATGCCTGATCCTTCCGGAGGTCGGCTCGGACGCGACGTTCACCGTGGCTACAGATGCATCAACAGTGGGGATTGCAGCAGTCCTGTTGCAAGACCAAGGAGGCGGTCTTCAACCAGTCTCTTACTGGGCGCGTAAGCTGAATCCAGCTGAGCGTGGTAACACTTACTCTGCGTACGACTTAGAAGCTTTGGCCGTATGCGAAGCTGTCAAGCATTGGAGGTGCTATCTTGAAGGCTGTTCTAAGTTCCTTGTCGTAACAGACCACGACACACTGCGACATCTGCTCAGGCAACCGAACAACAGGCTGAACAAGCGGCAAGCAAGATACCTGCGGGATTTGCAACCGTTTGTGGGCTCGATGACACTTGCATATCGCAAGGGAGCTCTGAACGAAGCCGACCCGTTAAGCCGGCGTCCAGACTTCGTACCTCAGGCCACAGTACCCTTATTTTGGGATGGCGAGGTTCCGTCAGATCGAGAATTACGACGGAAGTCCCAGCTGCTGTTTGAAGACGCACAGTTAAATTCACTGACTGTTGAAGCGTTGCAGCTGAGCCCTGAGTTCGCTGATCTCATTCGCGAGGGGTTCTCACAAGATTCGTTTTATGGGGACGATGGTGAGTGGACAAGAGACAGCCGGATAGAAGCCAGAGATGGGTACTTTTGGCGTCTCAATCGCCTCTGTATTCCACAGAACTCTGAGCTCCGACTGAGATTGATCACAGAGCTGCACGAAAGTTCGTCAGCTGGTCACAGAGGAGTTGCTAGCACTCTTGCTAAAGCACTCGACAGATTCTGGTGGAAACGAATCCGCCAAGACGTGAAAGATTTTTGTGAACGCTGCGTCGTGTGCCGACGAGCGAAGATTCGACCGCAGATGGCTGCGACTCTTTACCCATTACCTGTTCCACCCAGACCGTGGCACACAGTTGGTCTTGACTACCTGACACACTTGCCTGAGAGCAACGGCTTTAACAGTGTGCTGATTGTGGTAGACCATCTAACTCGAATGGCCCATTTTCTGCCATGTACAGAGTCGATTACTGCCGAAGAAACTGCAACTTTGTTTTTACAGGGAGTCTACCGCTTACATGGACTTCCCCGTGTACTAATCAGCGACCGCGACCCAAAATTTGTCAGCGCTTTCTGGCAGACACTCTGGAGACGCCTTGGAACGCGTCTGAACATGTCTTCCAGCCGACACCCAGAAACAGACGGATTGACAGAGCGCGTGAACAGCACGTTTCAGCAGCTTCTTCGTTGCTTCTGTTGCTATGATGGCTCTGACTGGTCGACACTTTTACCGCAAGTGGAGTTTGCGTACAACGCTTCGCGTGCACTCGGAATTGAGCACACACCGTTCGAGGCTAACTTTGGTTTTTCTCCTGAGGAGCCGCTTACATCCTGTGTTCCATGTTAACAACTTACGACCCTGCTCTACCGCTCCGCTACGACCAGCTGTCCCAGTAACTGTACCTGAAGGAGACGATGAGGAGTTTGACGTGTCGCACATCTCTGCTGTGTGCATCAAGTCGCTACCTGGGCGACGAGGCAAATATTTGCTCTTCATGACGCACTTCAGTGATGACGACATTCCACCTGTCTGGCACCGGTTGAACGAGGTGCATCGAACAATTGCGTTACAAGAATTCTTGGAGACGCCCCAATGGCGCAAGTTCGCCAAGACTCAGGCGTACATTGACTTCATACACGCTTTCCCAGCGCGCATTCCTAAATGGGCCATTCGAGTTAGATGGTCTACCACAATCAGCACACTGTTAAAGCCGTTGCTCTCAGGCAAGTGTGTCAGGTAGTCATGACCAACTGTGTGCCACGGTCTGGGTGGAACAGGTAATGGGTAAAGAGTCGCAGCCATCTGCGGTCGAATCTTTGCTCGTCGACACACGACGCAGCGTTCACAAAAATCTTTCACGTCTTGGCGGATTCGTTTCCACCAGAATCTGTCGAGTGCTTTAGCAAGAGTGCTAGCAACTCCTCTGTGACCAGCTGACGAACTTTCGTGCAGCTCTGTGATCAATCTCAGTCGGAGCTCAGAGTTCTGTGGAATACAGAGGCGATTGAGACGCCAAAAGTACCCATCTCTGGCTTCTATCCGGCTGTCTCTTGTCCACTCACCATCGTCCCCATAAAACGAATCTTGTGAGAACCCCTCGCGAATGAGATCAGCGAACTCAGGGCTCAGCTGCAACGCTTCAACAGTCAGTGAATTTAAATGTGCGTCTTCAAACAGCAGCTGGGACTTCCGTCGTAATTCTCGATATGACGGAACCTCGCCATCCCAAAATAAGGGTACTGTGGCCTGAGGTACGAAGTCTGGACGCCGGCTTAACGGGTCAGCTTCGCTCAGAGCTCCCTTGCGATATGCAAGTGTCATCGAGCCCACAAACGGTTGCAAATCCCGCAGGTATCTTGCTTGCCGCTTGTTCAGCCTGTTGTTCGGTTGCCTGAGCAGATGTCGCAGTGTGTCGTGGTCTGTTACGACAAGAAACTTAGAACAGCCTTCAAGATAGCACCTCCAATGCTTGACAGCTTCGCATACGGCCAAAGCTTCTAAGTCGTACGCAGAGTAAGTGTTACCACGCTCAGCTGGATTCAGCTTACGCGCCCAGTAAGAGACTGGTTGAAGACCGCCTCCTTGGTCTTGCAACAGGACTGCTGCAATCCCCACTGTTGATGCATCTGTAGCCACGGTAAACGTCGCGTCCGAGCCGACCTCCGGAAGGATCAGGCATGGCGCGGAAATGAGCCGTAACTTGAGAGTCTCGAAGGCTTCCAAACAGGCAGGCGTCAGCGTAACCTTCTGTGGCTGGGACTTCCGCAGTAAGTCCGTCAATGGAGCCGTAAGGTCGCTAAAATGGTGTATAAATCTCGCATAGAAGTTGCAGAACTGTACGAAACTGCGAACCTCCTTCTGCGTCTTGGGCACTGGCGAGTCTGCAACGGCCTCGACTTTCTTTGTGGAAACCGAAATTTTCCCGGCTGACACAGTGTAGCCCAGATACTCCATTTCTTGCAATCCGAAGAAGCATTTCTTAAGGCGTAATTTCAGCCCTTCCTCCTTGAATCGCTGTAGCACTAGACGTAGGTGCTCTAGGTGCTCTTCCAGAGTTCGACTGTAGATACAGACGTCATCCAGGTAGACTGTCACGAACTTATGTAAAAAGTCGCGAAGAATGTCGTTCATCATCCTTTGAAATGTAGCTGGTGCGTTGCACAGCCCAAACGGCATGGCGACCCATTCCATTAAGCCATCAGGGGTCTGAAAAGCCGTCTTGTGAACGTCCTGATCACGCACTCGAACTTGCCAGAATCCAGAAGCGAGGTCGAGGTGTGTGTAAAAATTCGCGTCCTTAAGTTCGTCCAGTGTGTCGTCCACACGCGGTAGCGGGTAAGCATCTTTACGCGTAACCTCGTTAAGGCCACGGTAGTCAATGCACAGACGTAGCGAACCATCAGCTTTTCGCACAAAAAGAATTGGAGAGCCGAACTCACTCTAGCTGGGGCGTATCAAACCAGCTTCCACTGCGTCTTTGAGCTGTCGATTAAGCTCAACGCGCTCTGCGGGTGACAATCTGTTCAAACGTTGGCGTCGCATTGGGCCAATTGTTTCAATGGGATGATCCCACTGTCGGCTTACAGGTGGAGAGTCGACAGGTTGCAGTAACTCCGGAAAGTCATCGAAGAGTATCGACCGGAAGTTGTCACGTTGTTCTGCTATTAGTTCCTCTCCAGTGTGGAAGTCTGTCGATTGTTCGGTGGCTGATGTAAGTTCAATGACGTAAAAATCAGCATGACGTCCCCTGCAGCGGCGCGTCTTGCGCATAAGCTTCTGAACTTTCGTAGACGACATGAGTAGACACTCAGGGCGTCGTTCCTCAAGTGTAGTTTCCATTGCTGTGCCGTCCATTAGTGTAAAAATTCTGGTTGTACCAAATTGTAAAGTGGCCTGTTCGTCATCAAGCCATGGTAAACCCAGGATTAAATCAGCTGTGCGTAAATCACGTAAGACGTTGAAAGTCCGTTGAAACTCGTGTCGAGCCAGCTCAAAAGTGACGTCACAGACTGTCGTAGAAGTCACTCGTTGTCCGTTAGCGAGTCGAACTGGAGTTTTACTTGCAGACTTCCGAGTCTGTAAAGCAGAGCGTCGTACAAAGTCCTCTGACACAAAATCAAGTGTCGCAGCGCAGTCCACTAATCCAGAAATTTGGTGTCCGCCATCATGAGTTTTCACAGTCAGCTCAGTTCGAATTAACGGGCGAGCTTCCGTGAGGTCAGTCAGTAGTGCTGTAGGTTCTGGTGAGTCGTTAAACGCACAATCTGCGTCGACTAACCACAGCTGTACAGGCCAAGGGGCTGGAGCAACCACCTCCTGTTGCGCTGGGTTCTCCAATGACTGTCGTGTAAAAAGCTGTGTCCTTGCTGGGAATTCTTGATAGATTTTCCAGTGCTTAGTCACCTGAGTAAATTTCGCCCACTTCGGTAGTACAAATACAGCTATCGTAGATGTCGGAGATGTTCGACGACAATCCTCAAAATGCTGCGCAATCTGCTCAGCTAACTCCCAGGGTGGGTTGATGAACACCCGTTCTCCTGTTAAATCTCTGTCTAGAATCGAGTCACTCGGCGAACAGTGAGGTAAGTCACTGTGCGAGTTAAGACCTTCATCATCAGCACATCCCTCCAACGTGAAGTTGAATCGTGCATGCAGAGGGTCAAAGACTGAGTCAACCAGTTTCCAATCAACTGAACGTCTGGTTACAGGTTTACGACTCTGTCTCTGCTTAGTCTGACGACGACGACCTGCTACTTGCCTTACAGGTGTCGCAATTGTAGTCGATGGAGATGTCGAAGGTGTTTCGACGACCTCTGTCGCTAACAGTGTCTCAGAATGAACATTAGATGTAGCCGGCTGCTCCAGTTCATTTGCAGAACAGCCTTGCCACCATCATTGCTTCTTAGGTTGCTTCGGTGCCTTGCCTATGAACTCCGGACATTGGAACAAACGGTGTCCCTTCTTGTGGCACTTGAGGCAGAGTCCTTCGTCCATGTGTTGCTTACGCTCCTCAACTGTCATTGCATTTGCGAGTGAATTAAAATCTTCGCGGCCAGATGTCTGACCACGTCCACCATTGTTGCCACCACGACCACCATTGTTACCACTTCCACGTCCACGTCCGCGGCCACGTCCACGGCCACCTTTGTTACGTTTCCAGACGTTAGAGGCCTCCTCGAAAGGGTCATCAAGGTTGCGCTTGCGTGAGGGATGGGCAGATGGTCCAGCAGCAGACTTTGTATTGCCTAGTTCCGGCGAGTCTGTCACGACGTCATTCAAAAAGTTTTGCAGCTCCACTAGCGTAGTCTGGTATCCTTGCCGAGCTCGATGTGACTTAGCCAGTCTCTTGAGTGCATCGTTCGCTAGGCCATTAATGAAGCGTACACACTGTACCTCAGCTGTCAGGTGTTGACGAGACCGACGTAAGTAGTCGTTGTACTGTTTAGTGAAAACCGCGTAACTCATCGTGTTGCTCTGCGTAAAGTTTAGCAAAGCGTTAATTGCGTCGTCCTGAATGTTCGGAAGAAACGTCGACTTGCGTAACTCCGCAACAAGCTCGTTGTACGTAGATGGAATTGGAGGCTGATTTTTCCGGTTCAACCACCACCCACCTAGGTGTCCAGAAAACTGTGAAGTAACCCAGAACACTGCATCGTACGAGTCAGCCGTAATTCCAAGCATTATAAAACGCTGAGGCTGTGCTTCAAGCCAATCCTCCAGTACATGAGCCACTCGACCATCCTGGTACGGTGAAGTAATAGCAGCCTTTCGCTGAGTTTCCGTGAGGGTCATAGATAGTCCAGCCAAGTTGTGGGTAGGCATCGGCATTCCCACTCGTAAATCTGTAGGTCCTTCACCAGTCAGTCGATTAATGTGTCCACGAATCAGAAGCCAAACAGAACCAGAATCGACCGTCGTAAACCGGGTGTACATGTGGAACTGTCTCGGGATAGACGTGTCGTCTTGCATGACTGGAACATGTTGTGTGATTGCTCGATAAAAAGATTCCCACTGAGTCACGTAACCAAAGTGAAGTAATTCACTCTTGTGCTTCTCAGCACGAAGTAACCCCTTCTGTGAGGGCGTAAGTGTCAGACCGTCAATGTTGATGGATTCCGGGACGACGTAGGTGCCATCCGGATTAACTGTCGACTGTCCCAAAACAGCCTGCTCGACCTGAGCAGGTGTACGTAAGTTGTTCGTAGCAAACAGGATAGGAATAGAAGCCGAGTACACGTAAACAAGCTGTCGTCCTTGAGGTAGTGTAACGTTAACACGGTCACCACTCAACAGCGTCAAATCATCCGATGTCAAAACAAGACCGGTCTCCTCATGTAACTCGCGAATAGCAGCGTCGACAGGCTCTTCGTTAGGTAAGACAGAGCCAGCTGGGAACCAAGTTTTACCAGAACGAGGCTCACGCTGAAACACCAACTTCAAGTCCGACGGTTTAGTTCCTCCAACGTGAATTACTAAAACCACGTAATGTCCAGCTCCTAGAGAAGCCATCTCAACTCAATCAAACAACGTCGAGCAGATCAACGAGCAACGAAAGCGTGCGTCGACCAAAGAGCTCCGAAACCAGTGTGGCGGTTAGCCTCTGAAAGCTAAACGCTAGCACAAATCTGTTCTAGTCTGTCTAGTTCTGTTGTTACAAGATGGCAAATGATGTTGTCGAGAGGCAATTGATGAGAGATGTTTCACTGCTGTACTTAGGCAGTAGATGTTGTAAGTGAACAAAGGAATTGTTAAAAGGTTCCGTCACCTCCCTCTACTGCACTGGGCTTAAATAGGTTTCAGCCCAGACTAGTTATGCCTGCAAGCTTCGCTTACGTGTTAGGCGTTAGTGTTGCTCAACCGTCGTCATCTGTCCTCGAGACACGGCCTGCCTAGCATTGGATTTCACGACGCGGCTCCTTCTGCATTGAAGAGCTCGTTCTGGCGCGTCATGTGGCTGGTTAGATTAATTATGCATATCTGTACGTACCGGGAGGTACTGGTCGTACTGTAGCATCAGCACCATTACAATATTGCAGTAGCGACGTACCCACGAGTATACGTCCATCCTGTGGAAAAGCACGATTTGGTATCCGTAACGAGTACCTGTACAATGTCCTGCAATGTACTGTTGCAAGACTGTACTCGTCACACTGTGGTGGTATTCGTCTGTATGCTTACGAAACGGTCGATTGTCGAGCCAATTACGAAAACGATTACAGCGGAACAATTAGCAAAAGTTATGCACCGCGCTGTCATGGCGGGGATCCGACCTTTTTTTGGGGGTTTCGGGTAAGTCGAATTTGTTTTTTTTAATCCCGAATGGACACGAATTTGAGTAATCGGGGGATGAGTTGAGTTGAACCCCACAATTTTTTCATGAATTGAATAAAACCTAAAGCCACTAGGTGATGAGACTGGGTAAATACCCAGATTTTTTCGACCGGTCCGAACAAGTACTTGGGCATGCATACCTCGATCCGGACGAATACCTTTCGAATTTTTTTGTGAATGAATACAGAGATATTCCCGAACTTCAGTCGGATTTCCGAGCCGGAACATGCAAGGAGCTGCTGCTGCATTATGTACTGAAAGATGATCATTTACATCGGAGAAATATGAATTAAAAAAACAATTTCTATCCCATACAACTTTGGAAGACCCTCCGTCGCACAGTGCCCGAAATTAGAGTGTTTTGACGGGTGTGCTTAAGGGGCACACCACCCTTGGGCACCGTGCTTCATCACCGGGATTGATCAGCTTATTGACCTGTAGTGGAAACAATATTAGATTGTGTATATTTATGAGAGTGATGTTTGAAATCTACATGGCCAGTGTAGATTGCAAACACCGCTTTCAAAAACAAACACATGCGGAATGCATGATGGTTATTTCCAAAAGGAGAAAAATAGTGAATGAATGATTACAATATCTATGTTCACATCAATTTCTAAAAACCAATTTAAGGCTGAACATTCTTGGAGTCCCGCTTCATTCTCCTGTGACCCTGTCCTCCACAGCAAATCAATGAGCTTCGCACACGTGTGATTAGTTCTCCCATCCAGCTTACCCATTACAGGAAACGGTCGCGCAGTCGGAAAACGGTCCAGTCTGTAAGATCTAGTTCTGAAAACAAAAGTCCACAGTCCCACATTACTAGATAAAATTCAATATCTGTCATCCTTCACACATCCAAACCCACACACAATCTCTCTCTCTTTCACACACACTCCCATACACACTTACTTTGGCTTCTGCCCTCAATTAGCGGCATCACCTTGTCTAGGTCCATATACCATAGACAGACAAATGAGCTATGTACATATGACTTGCAAACACATACTCACACGACCAACTATTTCATAACACTTTATTATTAGATATATACACACAACGACACACGACACACATACATTATTGTCTAAATAAACATTTTGAGGTGCACACATTCACACACACAATCCAGTTTCTCATCTCGGGCTAGTCGTCAAAGCATAGCAAGCGCACACAAGAGCCTGACTCACATGCTACATGTATCCACAAAACAAACAAAAAGATAGCCAACCACCAGCAAGCTATACAACATACAGCCACATTAAGAGCCACATAACCGACCATTAGTATGTTGTACACGCAAGCTTGAATTTCGCTCACACCCGTCCACCTTGTGCCCCTCGGGCTGTGTAATTAAACTTATTCGACGCATACAATATAGACACACATGAACATAAGCCCAACACACACACACACACACACACACACACACACACACACACACACACACACACACACACACACGAGGTGTCATATATTCGTTGGCACACACGCGCTCGTGCTCAACTCCATAAGAAGTATCCTGCGACGACACAACAAAACCACATTACAGGAAGAAAATGATGGAATATCTATGATGGAATATATATAAGTGAGGTACGGCTTGGCCGGCTAAGCGAAGAGAAGTGCCGATCAGGTATCAGCATAGTGTAAAACTTCGGAATGTGTAGCTTTTTATTGCCGTGCGTTTGCGAAATAGCAGCAGAGGTTCTGCGTGTGTGCGTGTGTATATGTAGGCGTACCTATGCGTGTAAGCCAGCCCGCTCGAAAGGCGGTTACTGTAGCAAGGGTTAGCGCGAATACCACTATTGAAAATATATAAGCTGCGATGGACGGGGCAACCACGGTAACGAGGACCGCGCGGCGGGCACTAGGAACGCGCTGCTGATCTTTGATTGCAACGCGACAATAAAACGACAATAAGCTTGACTGAAAGGGGTGGAGTTTCAGGTAACGCCACTAACCTTTCCCATCACCTCGACGATGGCTTGATGTAATAGCAGGCATGGTAGTGTCGACAGAAACGTTGCATCATCGTGTAGCCCACGATCGTGACGGAGGTGTCTCTGTATCGGTATTTCTGCCGGACTGAAGCCTTCACGCGCCCTTTAATGGTGCACCAGTGAGTTGCAACGCACTCCAACCAAGCCCATGCATCTAATAATAATTCGATAAAAGGCTGACCTGGATTTCGAAATCGCATGTTCCTCATCATTATGTACTAAAATTTAAAGATCTCTTATACACCATGGCGATATTTGTTTGGTCATTGTCCAGCTTTACCACAGAATTTAGATACTAAAGAGATCGCGTCATACCTTCGTACCAATCGTGCGGTGCTTAAGTGCGTGGCATTTCAAATAAGCAATCGTGGCGCCATCACCGTGGAGTACAATCACGCGGACGTACGGTTGGAAAGCGCGTGGGCGCGTGGCACACGCTATACTTTACGCGTCTTATCCGCGTCTTATCCGATTTAGCCGAACTTTACGGGTCTTATCCGTATTCAAGTGAATCGATTTGCACTTCTACCATAACGGGGACCATCTAAGATAGAATATGTGCCAGCTGTACCCCGGGTTGGATAAATCCGTACATCTTGGGAATCCAATACAAACAAGTAAGCTGACGACTAGGTTTCGGGCACGGATGATCCATTAGGTTTAGGATTCGGATTGATTACAAACTCTTGCTCTTTCTTCTCGACATGAATCGAAACCTCCAAAAATGGTGAGACATCTGAAAATATTCAGATACCACTGGTATCGGTTCCACGCCCTGCGCGCTGTTTTTCGGCATTTTGGCTTACCACGGAAATTAATATCCGATCGAGATCCCCGGTTTATGAGCGACTTCTGGCAAACCCTATTTAGGGCTGTTGGCACCAAGCTTAATATCTCTACGAGCTATCACCCCCAGACAGATGGCCAAACTGAACGAGTAAACCAGACATGGGAGCAAGTCATACGATGCTATGTGCACCCCTTGCACGACGACTGGGTTCAACACCTTACCAACGTGGAGTTCGCGATCAACGCAGCGGTTTCTACGTCAACGACTATGTCTCCATTTAAGGCGACGCTAGGATTTGAGCCGACATCTCCAACGACGGCTACATTTGAAGATAACGAGCCTAGCCGTACTTTACCGGAGCAAGTGAAGATTCTGGTCGAGATGCACAGATTTGCCCACGACTGCGTCAAAGCAGCCCAGGCACACATGCAAGACGCTGCAAATCGGCACCGGTTACCAGTACCTTTTACAGTTGGCGACAAGGTTAAGCTCAAGGCGACAAATCTACGGTTTGTACAATAGCCATGTTCTAAACTACGCGACCGCTACATTGGACCGTTTCTCATTACGGAGGAAGTTTCCCCGGTTGCATTTCGGCTTAAGCTACCCCCTGGAGTACGGATTCACGATGTTGTACACGCCAGTCTACTGGAAAGATGGAATTCAGAACCAGAACAGGCCAACAGTGCGCAGCCAATTCCGATTGTACACGATGCGAAGCGATTTGAAGTCGACAAAATACTCGACGTGGCTTTTAACTCCAATGGCACGGGACTTTTGTTTAAGGTCCGCTGGGCAGCACCGTTCAACGTACCTAGCGAGGACACTTGGGAACCCATGCGAGGAGTCAACCACTTAAACATCTTTTCCGAATTCCTTCGAACGGATGTTTATCGAGAATTTCTGGCACCCCTGACTTTGTCAGATTTCGCAATCGCTGGCCTGCAAGAACCCCCAAGAAACCAAGACCCAGAGTACTGCACAGCGAGGACGCTGGTGCTTAAGGAGGGGAGAGTGTCATATCCTAGCCATTTAGCTAAGTGCTAGTATCTGTCATTATTTATTTCCTCTAAATGGTACCTGTATCTTAGCGATATTCAGTGACTCTTTTATTGTCATCACGGCAGTACAACTGTATCGCCGTATTTTCCCTCGACAGTACAGAGTTACTAGCAGTATCTCTTCTAGATAGTTCTCTTCTAGATAATTCTAAGAGCTTGTGTGATAAGGTTAGATAGACGGTACAGGTAACCTGAGTTAACCTGTATCACTAGTAATAGTTTGGTTTAGTTAGCAGACAGCACAAGCTACAGGTTCTAAGGCTGTTTCTAGAACACCTGAGGTGTGGATATTTAAGACGGGGACTTACTGGTAGAGGTGAGAGACCGGTACAGAATAGAATCACGCCACACCCAGATTGTAAGAAACCATGTTCATAAGACAATCTTACTAATTCTCTCTACGCTGTATAATTAGATCCAGAGATTAGGTTCTACTATTAGTCTAAGGTTGCCAACTTAGCCTAACCAAAGTAGCACCTCACATGTTGGAGACATTGCAGTACTGTAGGTGGTGGGCCCATTGGAGGAGGAGGGTGGGGGGGTTGCGGTATAGAATGCTGTGTTTGGTGTGAGTGAGTGGATGTGGGGAGGGGGTGGTTGTGAAGGCGGGGTCCGAAAGGCGGGCCCTACCAAGGTGGAGGAGTGGTGGGGGTTGATGGTGAGTGTGCAAAAGGATTGGGTGTGTGCACCTCTGAGAATGTAAGTGTGTTGGAGGGGGATTGTGGCTGTGCCGTTGATGGAAATGAGAATGTAGTACATTTCCGTAGTGAGTGAAATTTGGATGTTGGTGTTGATGGTAGGAGAGGGGGAGGGGTGGGAGCGGAAGTATAAGCCGTCTGGAAATTTCTGGAGGGATGTGTGGTTTGTGAGGTCGAGCGGGGTGTGGGGGGGGGGAGGTGGAGGGGGTGTGGTGTGCTGTGAATTCTTTTGCGGTTTGGTGGAGCAGTGTGTGTAACCACTGTGTGTGTGGAATGACGCCGTCAGCGGTGGTGCAGGGGAGGGAGAAGGTTTGACGGGAATGGATGAGGACTGTGGTGAGGCAGGTGGTCGCCCAAGAGGTGCCGGGGACGTGTCCAGTGAGTGGGGGAGGTGTGATGGTGATGGTGTGAAGATGGGGGTTGGGGGCTACATGTTCGTGAAGTGAAGTAGGAAATATGTTTATTTAGTGGCATGATTGTGAATGGATGGGGCTGTTGGGCAGGTGGAGGATATTTACCCAGAGGGAGGAGGGCTAGAGGGGTCACCCTCGATCGGGGTGGGGACGTCCACTGGTTGGATCGTGTCCGCAACTTGGAGGAGGAATTGGATCGTCTCGGGCAAGTCTTCCACCAGGAGGGGGGAGAAGTCGTCTAGGCGGTTCCAGTGGGGACGAGCTCGACCGCTAGACGAGCGGTAAGAAGGTCTTGTAGAAGGGCGACTGTTTTTGGGCCGGAGAGATCAGTGAAGAGGTGGGAGCTGATTTTGATGCGGCGGCCTGAGACTGCGGGGATCGAGGCAGCTCGGAGGAACTGGATTTTCTGCTGTCATAGTTAAGTCAGCAGGGGAGGAGAGGACGCGGCGGTGTGTGGTGCCGGACCGGCCGAACGGAGTTCACGCTGTCGTGAAGCGAGATGATACATGAGGCCTACCGCTACACATGAGGTAGGGATGTCCAGGCGTACCTCCTGAAAACCCGATGCGAGGTCGACGGCCATGGGGGGTGACGTCGTAGGACGATGGTGCAGTCGGGTGTTGTGTGCGAGTGGCGCTCGTTGACCAGCTCGATTGGTGGACGAGTTCGCGGCCTATTATATTTTAACGCGAGTAGGGAGGTCGTCGATGTGGTTGAGGCTTTCGAGTAGCTAGCGACGGGCAACCGAGCAGGCCGAGGTCACCGATTCCGAAGGGTGAGTCGAGTCCGGGAGGAAGATACCATGCAACCAAAAGCGTGCGAGGTGGGGGGGGAGGTGGACTACTGGCATGTGAGGAGGTCTAAGTGCTAGTATCTGTCATTATTTATTTCCTCTAAATGGTACCTGTATCTTAGCGATATTCAATGACTCTTTTATTGTCATCACGGCAGTACAACTGTATCGCCGTATTTTCCCTCGACAGTACAGAGTTACTAGCAGTATCTCTTCTAGATAGTTCTCTTCTAGATAATTCTAAGAGCTTGTGTGATAAGGTTAGATAGACGGTACAGGTAACCTGAGTTAACCTGTATCACTAGTAATAGTTTGGTTTAGTTAGCAGACAGCACAAGCTACAGGTTCTAAGGCTGTTTCTAGAACACCTGAGGTGTGGATATTTAAGACGGGGACTTACTGGTAGAGGAAAGACCGGTACAGAATAGAATTACGCCACACCCAGATTGTAAGAAACCATGTTCCTAAGACAATCTTACTAATTCTCTCTACGCTGTATAATTAGATCCAGAGATTAGGTTCTACTATTAGTCTAAGGTTGCCAACTTAGCCTAACCAAAGTAGCACCTCACACGTGGTTTCGGAGCCTCAGAACAGCTAGACGAGACGAAGATGTCTAACCGAGCAGGAGAGAGACTACCAGAGGAAGTTGATGGTCGACCAGAGGGGGCGCCTTCTGGGCCGACACAGCCGACGTCGACAGATGGTAGAAGACAGACAGTGCGAGAAGGATCGAGTCCCACGATGGAGCCTATGTCGGTACACGTCACCGAGATGCTACAACGACTAAGTAACCGAGTTGACACTTTTTCGACTGAGCTATCTCAACTGCGTGACCACGTCGACAACGGTTTCAGACATTTTGAAGGACGAGTGAACAGAAGCCGAGAAACGGAGAATTTTCTTCGAGGAGAACAATTGAGATCGGAGAGGACGCGAGAGATGCCAAGCATGATGCCGAACGATGTCAAACCAGCCAAGATCAAGAGCATCGCTACGACTAACATCGACGAGCTGAGAAACTGGTTCCGACATGCACGAGGGTATCTACGGTATCACAGCGTTAACCCTGAAGAGCAAAGAGGAGTGTACTGGGTATCTGGCTTTCTGGAAGGACCACTATCGAAGTGGTGGTACTCCCAAGTTGCGCAGACTGGAGATGAAGTCGGTGGAGGATTTTCCGGAGTTTCTGAGATGGAGAAATCCTTAATTCAGGAATTCTGCGGAAGAACACCGGCGGAACAAGCGAGATTGAATTTGGACAAAGCGCGACAGAAAACCACGGTCCTGAAGTATGCGAACTATTTTCGAGAACAATTATTGGAGCTTCCTCACCGTCACGAAGAAGATAACGTACATGATTTCCAGCGCGGTTTGAGACCCTCGATTCATAAGGAGGTTGCCCTGAAAAACCCTAAGACCCTACACGAGGCGATTCAAGCAGCTCTGCGAGCGGAGGCAGCGGAGACCAAGATTGAGACGACCCAACGCTCGACAGGCCGACTGAACGCCATCGAAGAAGACAGCGACTTTTCAGAGGCAGCGGAGGAGATCGACAGTGAGTCGGAGGAAGATTCGCATGGCGCGACCGAAGAAAAGCCGCGGGAGCTGTACGAGATTAGACGCCTCACTCAAGAGGAGGTCGACAGATTTAAGAAGGAGGGCAAGTGCTTCATTTGCCACAAGAAGGGACACATCGCTATCGACTGCCCAGACAGAAAGAACAAGAAGAACGACAGAACGAAGAAATCCCGGCCGGGAAAGTGAGACCTGAGTCGGCAGCTCGCGGCAAGCTGCAGGATGAGGTTTCGTCTCCTACAGCGACTCAGGAAGAGACCAGAACAGAAGAAGTACGAGACCCGTTACCTCAAACGACATTGAGGCCAGTCTTTAGGAGCAAGGACTTTAGCGACTGGATGATGAATAGGGAGTATTTCCTGAAGTACTCTCAGACCTACGGACCTTTCGACTTAGATGGAGCTAGCGATAATGACGGCCTTAATTCTCAAGTGGCGGAGGATTTTTGCTGTCCGGCGCGCCCATTTCAGGAGAGAGATTTACAGAAGTACCGGAGAATTTGGCTAAATGCGCCATTTAATGAATTAGAAGATTTTTTGGGCCATTATTTGCGGAGTAAACTGCTTCATCCCCATCTGAGAGCGGTTATAGTGGTTCCAAAATGGAGGGCAAAACCATGGTTCAAGCTGCTGCGAAATTTCCGACTTGTCGACGAGCTGGCGGCGAAAGAACATGTGTTTACCTGCCCCACGAACGATGGAATAGAAGGAAGAAGGCAAGATGTTGGACCGACAAGATGGACGACGCAAGTCTACGTCGACGACACCGATCGAGTTCGATTTCTGCCTCAGAACCTACAGAATCCCCCGAAGACCTACTGGACTCACTCGACGACTCTTGTTACCGATGGCCGACGAGTGTTACTAGCGAAAGAGGACACTGGCATGGTCTGGTTTCCTGGTGGCAAACAGGAGATTGAAGACGCGACCCCGGAATACACAGCAGTGCGAGCTCTTACGGAGACAACTGGATTTAAGGTGAGCGAAACAAATTTACGCCTTTTAGGGACGGAGTCTTCCGGACAAAATAAGCGCTACGTGTATATCGCTCGCGTTCGACCCGGATCGATACCGGACGCTACGTCAACTTCTCCGGCAGTATGGGCTACCTGGAAGGAATTAATTTCGGCACGGCGTACGGGTTATCTAGTCCGTGGAGATCAGCAGTTCCCTCTTCGTTACGAGACTTTTGGGAAACCGATCGACGGGTGGATGAACAAGAACGTCCGACTAGAAGACAGTGTTCCTGCGACGCTACATGTATCCACAACCCAGTCTGGAACAAGTCTGTTAGTGTTGGGAGGCACCTTACGCGGACATCGATGCCGTATTTTGGTTGACTCTGGCGCTTCGGAAAATTTCTGCAAGGCTGAGTGGGTACGGGAGCATCACATCCCGACGGTTACTGGAGAGAAATACCGGATAAAATTGGCAGATGGTAGTACAACTACGACTCGCCAGCGACTACGGAATGAAGTGCTCACAGTAGGGACCCTGGACATACGTCTGGACGCAATTACGACAGAACTGGATAAATTCGACATCATCCTCGGTCAACCTTGGTTACAAGCCGTCAACCCGGATATAGATTGGTCTACTAAAACGATTCGCGACCGTAAAACTGGCGAAGCTATGGTGTCTGGCGACGAGTACACCGTACCTGTGACAGTACATCACTTGGAGGCGGATGCGATGGCAAAGCTGCTTAGACAACAACCAGCAGACCTCTTCGTGATTGGACTACGAGAAGTACAGGACGCGGTCGACGACATCAACACTGATCAACAACCTGAGTGGACGACTTCGTTACGAGATTCCCTGAATGAGTTTACGGACATTATCAAGGAGCCTGACGGTCTACCGCCAACTCGCGAGTGTGACTTTGAAATTAATTTGGAGTGCGATGAACCACCCAAGGAGCGAACGTACCGTATGTCACCAGCAGAACTCCGGGAGGTTCAAGTACAGTTGCAAGACTTACTCGCAAAAGGCTGGATTCGTCCGTCTAAATCTCCGTACGGTGCCCCGATTTTATTTGTACGCAAGAAGGATGGTACCATGCGTATGTGCGTAGACTACCGGAAACTCAACGACCTCACGAGGAAAGACCGAACACCGTTACCCCGGATTGATGAGTTACTCGACTCGCTATATGGGGCTCACTATTTCAGCACGCTGGACCTGTATAAAGGCTATCATCAAGTTCGAGTCAAGGAGCGCGACATACATAAGACAGCATTCCGAACTCATTACGGATTGTTCGAATACTGCGTTCTACCCTTTGGACTTTGTAATGCCCCAGCTGGATTCCAAGCGATGATGAATCGAGTTTTGGCCCCGTATCTTGGCAAGTTCTGCGTGGTATATTTGGACGACGTGTTGATCTACAGTAAGACGGCCGACGAACACCTCGAGCATATTCGACTCGTGTTACGAGAGCTGCAGCGACACCAGTTGCATATCAAACTCTCTAAGTGTTACTTCGGACGATCGAGCGTCAATTTTCTTGGGCATGTGGTGGAAGCTGGACAGATCCGAATGGACCCCGACAAGGTTGAGGCAGTACAGAATTGGCCCCGACCGAAATCTGTGACTGAAGTACGTGGATTTCTGGGACTTGCTGGATATTACCGGAGGTTTATCAACCAATTCGCAACCCTAGCAACCCCATTAACGGACCTGACCAAGAAGACACCGGAATTTCGCTGGACTCCTCAAGCCGAGTCAGCATTCGAGCAAATTAAAGACGCGATGGTACGTGCACCAGTACTGGTAATTCCTGACACTTCTCCTAATGCAAGGTACACACTGTACACAGATGCTTCTGGATTTGCAGTAGGAGCTGTGCTGTTACAAGACCAAGGTATTGGATTACAACCTGTTGCGTACCATGCTCGAAAGATGAACAAGCATGAGGTACACTATCATGTCCACGAACAAGAGCTACTGGCAGTTCGCGACGCTCTACTGAAGTTCCGTTGCTACTTAGATGGCGCGGCGGGATTTACAGTAATTACGGACCACGACACGTTGCGACACTTCTTTCGGCAGCGCGATTTGTCTACTCGACAGGTGCGATGGCTTCAAGTTTTAGCACCTTACCAGCGACAGATGGACATCGTATACAAGAAGGGAGCAGTCAACCAGGCAGACGCTCTGTCTCGCCGACCTGACCTGAAGGACTCATTACAGAAGCTGCAACTGTTACGCGATTGGACCAACGACGAAGCAGAATGCGAGTTACACGCGCAGATTTTTTCCCTGGAATCCCGGTTACATCCTGACTCTGGACTTCATGCGGAAATCAAAAGCGCTTACGATTCGGACAAATATCTGCTTACCCGGAAATCTCTGCCTACCTGGCTGGTACGTCAATCTAATGGACTCTTGTACGCCTACGGGACAAGACTGTATGTTCCGAACGTCTCTACATTGCGATCAAGAGTACTGTACGAACTACACGACGCACCGACCGCGGGACACCCTGGTATTATTCGACTATTGGCAGCAGTAACCCGGACGTTTTGGTGGCCTAACATGAAGCGGACAGTACAACACTATGTACGCAGCTGTGTTACATGTCAACGCAACAAGGCAGCGCGACACAAGCCTTATGGACTCCTTCAATCGCATGAGGTACCGACCAGGCCCTTTGAGCATGTATCGCTTGACCTGATTACGGACCTTCCTGAGTGCGATGGGTATGATGCTGTGGTGGTATTCGTCTGTATGCTTACGAAACGGACGATTGTCGAGCCAATTACGAAAACGATTACAGCGGAACAATTAGCAAAAGTTATGCACCGCGCTGTTTTTCGGCATTTTGGCTTACCACGGAAATTAATATCCGATCGAGATCCCCGGTTTATGAGCGACTTCTGGCAAACCCTATTTAGGGCTGTTGGCACCAAGCTTAATATCTCTACGAGCTATCACCCCCAGACAGATGGCCAAACTGAACGAGTAAACCAGACATGGGAGCAAGTCATACGATGCTATGTGCACCCCTTGCACGACGACTGGGTTCAACACCTTACCAACGTGGAGTTCGCGATCAACGCAGCGGTTTCTACGTCAACGACTATGTCTCCATTTAAGGCGACGCTAGGATTTGAGCCGACATCTCCAACGACGGCTACATTTGAAGATAACGAGCCTAGCCGTACTTTACCGGAGCAAGTGAAGATTCTGGTCGAGATGCACAGATTTGCCCACGACTGCGTCAAAGCAGCCCAGGCACACATGCAAGACGCTGCAAATCGGCACCGGTTACCAGTACCTTTTACAGTTGGCGACAAGGTTAAGCTCAAGGCGACAAATCTACGGTTTGTACAACAGCCATGTTCTAAACTACGCGACCGCTACATTGGACCGTTTCTCATTACGGAGGAAGTTTCCCCGGTTGCATTTCGGCTTAAGCTACCCCCTGGAGTACGGATTCACGATGTTGTACACGCCAGTCTACTGGAAAAATGGAATTCAGAACCAGAACAGGCCAACAGTGCGCAGCCAATTCCGATTGTGCACGATGCGAAGCGATTTGAAGTCGACAAAATACTCGACGTGGCTTTTAACTCCAATGGCACGGGACTTTTGTTTAAGGTCCGCTGGGCAGCACCGTTCAACGTACCTAGCGAGGACACTTGGGAACCCATGCGAGGAGTCAACCACTTAAACATCTTTTCCGAATTCCTTCGAACGGATGTTTATCGAGAATTTTCTGGCACCCCTGACTTTGTCAGATTTCGCAATCGCTGGCCTGCAAGAACCCCCAAGAAACCAAGACCCTGAGTACTGCACAGCGAGGACGCTGGTGCTTAAGGAGGGGAGAGTGTCATATCCTAGCCATTTAGCTAAGTGCTAGTATCTGACATTATTTATTTCCTCTAAATGGTACCTGTATCTTAGCGATATTCAGTGACTCTTTTATTGTCATCACGGCAGTACAACTGTATCGCCGTATTTTCCCTCGACAGTACAGAGTTACTAGCAGTATCTCTTCTAGATAGTTCTTTTCTAGATAGTTCTAAGAGCTTGTGTGATAAGGTTAGATAGACGGTACAGGTAACCTGAGTTAAGCATTCCCGGCACTGACCAAGAAAGGTCTGCCCTACCCGTCCGGGCGTCGACCCATTCGAGAAATGCGAGAAGGACCAAGGCCCATCTCACGGAGCAAAACATTTCGGGAGTGCGATACATGAACTACAAAGAAAGCAATATGAGGGAGGGCTTGGCGCCATAACTCGAAAAACCTCCCATTTCCTGTAAAATGGGTGGCGCCATGAAGGGAAGGGGGGACACCGCCTAAAAGTAAGGCATTTATATCTTCGGGGGATGTAGCGAAACGACGCACAAAACCATTAAAATCTGGGGCTAGCGCCCCAAAATTACGACGGTGGCATTCCCAACGTGGGCATTCAAGCAAAATATGTTCTATAGATTCAATAACATCCCCGCCGCATGTAGGACAATGATGGAGAAAACGTTCAGGCATGGCATGAATGCGGGCAAGACGACGGGCTGTGGGAAATACACGCGTACGCATTTGAATCATAATGTGTAACCCTGCAACGGCCCCCGCGGGAATGCCCGTGCCGTATTGTGGCAATGGGTTCCCAACATATGAGGCCTGGGAATAAATACTCCACGTATTAGTACATGCCGACGATGATGTCTCGAATCGACCCCATACCGCTGCTTTAACAAGGTGAGAGGCCACGCGTGGTTGCAAAGACCTCCAAGCGGGTGGGACGCGTACGTTTGGGGCTAATTCCGCGCTTGCCCTAGCAAAACGATCCAGCCACCGCACGGTCCCAGACGTCCAAGTATTTGGGCGCGAACGACTAGGTTGGCGCACTAGATCGCTTATGCATGTATTTATGGTGGGCGCTTTAAGGAACGCCCTAGTCCTAGCCGCTGCTGCCATTGCTTCTATGGGGGCTATTCCTAGCTCCCGTAGTAGTGGCGCTGTGGCCACCCCAGGGGCCTTTGCACCCACCCCAACTAGGCGCCTCAAACATTGATTTAATATAGTTTGTAATCTATTGACGCCGCTAGTCGAATCCATCCCCCATACTTCACACCCGTAAGTAAGGACCGGCAATATGCATGTCTTAAGCACCGAGGTGCGTACATTAATGGGGATATCCCGCCCTCCTAACACCGAGTCGAGCGCTTCAACGGCGCGCCTACTTTTGTTTACCCTATCGCCCACGATATTTCGCATACTTAAATCCGAATTTATCAATGCGCCTAAATATCTATACTCAGATACAACCGGTACCCGTCCCCCCCCTAGCTGCCAACGGTCGGCTTGTTCGCGTAGTGCGACTACATCGGAGTGGCGGCCTAGCGCCATTACCCCGCATTTTTTTACACCGAATCCCATATAGTGATCCTCCGCCCATTGGGAAAAGTGGGCGAACATGGCATGCAAGTTATCGAGCGATGGCGCAAGGCCCACGGTGTCGTCGGCGAATAATTGGCCCGGCACCCTTAACGGTTGCCTAGAGTCAAGCATGTCAACGCATCCTGGCACCTCGCACCCCAATCCTTCTATCCCGTCAAACATATCATTAATAAATATATTAAAGAGGATTGGGGATGCTGGGCACCCTTGTCGCAGTCCGCGCTCTATTGGGATGGGGTCGGATAATATGCCCGGGGCCTCTCCCGTTTTTACTTGGACAGTGCTATCCCTATATAGAGTTTTAAGGAAGGATAGCATATGTCCCGTAATCCCATTAGCCTCTAGTTTAGAAAATAGAAGTTCATGAGGGATAGTATCGTATGCTTTCCGTAAATCTATAAACCCCGCATACGTGGGTAGCCCTAACGCCTGGCGGCGGCCTGCGATATCAAATATGCTCGCGACTTGCAAGGGGCACTCTTCCCCTGGCATAAATCCCCCTTGCCACCGGCGGATTATTTTATTCGTTTGGCATACATCTTGAAGACGTTGGGTTACGACCGTCATTAGTAGTTTAATAAGAGCCCCCATAATGGAAATGCCCCTATAATTATCCATGACGGTCACGTCCCCTTTTTTTAGTATTGACACGACCGCGGAGCTACACCATTGTTTAGGGACATCTTTAGTAGTCCATATCTTATTCATCAACTCCAATAGGGATTTGCCAAAAGGGCTATCCGGGGCGTATATCGCCAGTTTTAAGGTCTCCGCGGTTATGCCATCCACCCCTGACGCTTTAATATTATTTAATCTTTTAAGGGCCTTGCAAAGTTCCCCTCCACCAATGGGTCCATTAATCCCATCTAGCGCAGGGGAGGGGGGCCGGCCCCCTCGGCGTCGTTCCCATGCCTCGCGGTAAATGGTAGCCCTACACGCAGCAGGGTGAGGGTCGCGCAAAAGCTCCCGATAGTGCCGCGTCCAGCACGCGTTAATTTCACTCGGTTCGGTATGAAGTACTCCCGACGTCGGATCATGCACTGGTTGTTCCGCGTGGTTGCTTTGCGTAGGATGACCCTTGGCAATAGAGCGGGCCCATTTCCAAAAACCCCGCCTACCACCACCTTGTCTAAAGTCGTTAATGGCCTTGTCTATGGCTCTAGCCTTTTGGCGGCGGCGGTTAGTTCGGACCATGTTTTTAACCCGGAAGCGCGCAGCGATATACCTATCCAATGCTACGGATTGGTAAGGGCCGCGGGCCTCTTGGAACAAGGCCAAAAAAGCATGCCGACGACGAGCGATAGCCCCTAGGATAGAACGTTGTAGCGGAGGCCCGAGGCCTTTACGCCTAGTGCGTGAAACCGCCCCTACCCTACGGGCTGTAGACCATACGGCTTGGACAAAACCATCGGCGTCGGCGTCGATGGAGTCGGGTTCCCGTGACATGGCCCCCTCCATAGGCTCGTCATTAGGAGGGGCTAGTACCGCGAAGGGGTTAGCGGTGACGAAGTCGCGGAACGGTGTCGGCCACTTAGAAGGAGGATCTCCCCGAGCCGGCTTCGGGATTGACCGGACGGAGAGGCGTTCAAGCAAGAGAGGGGGGTGGGGATGTTCAAACGAATCACCCACAAGGCGAGGGACGGAAGCGAAGACAGGGAAGTGGTCGGAGGTGTCCCATGAATAGTCGACAAAGACAGAGTGTGGGAAGGAAAGGGAAGGGCCCATGACGGGGGGCCATGCCACGAAATGATCGATCACCCGGCAGCTGCCCCTCCGGCATGTACCACGCACGCGCGCCGAAGCGTCTCGCGGCCAAACTGTTTTCGCATCTGGTACACACCGCCAACGCCGTAACAAAGCATCTAACTGTGCTTCATCGAGGTTCCAATCCCCCCCGACGACGATGGTATCTCTAGGGAATTTTTCACGAAGCTGCGCTAGCTCCTCGCGCAAGCGGCAGCGGTACGGTTCCCCTTGCGATCCGGTAGGGAGATAGACCGAGATAAATATAATGCTCGCGGAGTCGTTGCTACCGTCTCCGCCCACGCGGACACAAGTCCAACACGGGTGGGGCGTGCCGATGACCCTAGTATGTAGCGACGACCGGACCAAAACACAACATCCACGCTCCGAGGCAACGCGGTCACCGAACGAATAATAATCGGAATATCCTGTAAACCGTCCCCGCGCATCGGTGGCCCTAACTAAAGTTTCTTGAAGGAGAAGAATGTCTAAAGCCCCGGCCACGAGCATTGCATTAATCTCCTCTATTTTCGACGAAAGCCCGTTCACGTTAAGGGTTGCTATACGAAGGTGGGCGGATGGGCACGGGGGGCGAGCATGCAAGGTGGGCGGGGGGGGTGGGTCTAGGTTAGCTGGAGCGGTGTGGGTTGGAGCGGACGGGGCAGGGCGATGCGGGCGGGCGGCATGGCGGTCCCAATACGGGCGATGCGCCCGCAAGTACCATCCCCAGCGGCCCGCAAAACGTTGCATGCGTTCACGTACGTGTACCCCCTGCCCGGGAGAGTAGTATACATCAAAGCGCACCCCGCCGTCCGGTTGCATCACGCGAGCGATTTTCGTAACGGCCGAAGGCCGCGCATTGAACGCTCGGGTCACGCGGTCCCAGAAAGCAGGCAGCGGTGAGGGGTCCCCCCAGCAACACACACGACGGTGAGACGCCCCGGCGTCCCCGGCTAGGTGCCCGGCCGTCCCTAAGTATGCCCTTGTCTCTATGACGGATCTAGCTAGTCGCGCTTGGCTACCCATTGTGGGGCCAATCCTATTTAGACTCGAGCTAGGTTATCCCAGGTGGGAAGACACGGTAATACGTCGGGGGTGCTCTAATCATCCCTTGGTGGCTGTTAGTGCCTAAATTGTAGGCACTTGTGTGAATCGCACGTGGACCTAGCTTTAAATATTGTAAAATGTGCGGAATTATGGAACGAGTATATCACTACAGGAGTATCTGGATCACACTACGGTACGGGTACTTGTACTTTGATTTGTATATTATTATTATCAAATGTAACGCCCGGTAGTACAGGTATTATTGGAAGGAGTAGAAACGATGGGAAAATATCAGACAAATAAATAAAAGAAAATGAAAAAAATGAAAGATGAGTGTTTTGCTATAATTTGTATACGAATACGAGTACGGGTAATGTTGAGGTGATATAATAATATATAAGGTATAATACTATATTGATACAGAATATATCTTATAAAATGAAACAAACAGTAGTTACTCTGTTATCGTGACCGTACAGGACGCGATGATAAAACAAGATATAAGTGCAGGTACAGGTACAGTCAACGGACGGGCGGGTGATGCCTGGTGGTCGCGGTCCTCCGCGGACTCGCTCGATGCTGCAGGCGCTCAGCAGTCCGTCGCCGCCGTAGGTTTGCTCAGCGCTGCGGATGTCCGTCCGTCCGTCCGTCCAGGCCAAGTGTCGGTAGTCTCAGTCCGACGGCGCCGGGGGGGGGGGGGGGGGGGGGGGGGGGGGGGAGGGGCGGGGGGAAAAGCAACCGTCAAGCACTCCTCAAAGCGACGCGGGCCACGCGGGATCCTCGTGTATACTCCGTTGTTGACCGCGAGAAAGCCCCCCCTCAAGTTGCGCGGCGAGTCCCGAAGGAGGTCCGCTTGATGCGAGTTGGGTGGCTGGTGGGCGGAAGGGCTGGCGGGCGGAATGGACTTGCGCTGTGGCGGAATTGGCTGTCTCAGTGGCGTTTGTTAGTACTTTAGTAGTACTTCTGTGCCGGTTACGGTGTTAAGTGACGGTAGGAAGGAAGTATCTCTTCTAGATAGTTCTCTTCTAGATAGTTCAAAGAGCTTGTGCGATAAGGTTAGATAGACGGTACACGTAACCTGAGTTAACCTGTATCACTAGTAATAGTTTGGTTTAGTTAGCAGACAGCACAAGCTACAGGTTCTAAGGCTGTTTCTAGAACACCTGAGGTGTGGATATTTAAGACGGGGACTTACTGGTAGAGGAAAGACCGGTACAGAATAGAATTACGCCACACCCAGATTGTAAGAAACCATGTTCCTAAGACAATCTTACTAATTCTCTCTACGCTGTATAATTCGATCCAGAGATTAGGTTCTACTATTAGTCTAAGGTTGCCAACTTAGCCTAACCAAAGTAGCACCTCACAGTTGGAGAGGTCCGCATAAGTCGCGTGCTCCGGGCGATCCCGTAGGAGCACATGTCTATAAGTGGGGAGGTGGTCAAAGGACGAGGACATAATGACCGCGTGGGATTCGTAGAATGGTTCGGAGTTAGGATGGGTTGTAGTATGGTTTCGAGTGGGTTGCGTGTGTTGGCGACACACGACCAAGCCAGATGGGTCCTGGGTTTGGAGGATGTCGACGGCGGACGTGAACGTCTAGACACTCGGTGGGGCGCGGTGTGGCGCGCCGCCCCCGGGGAGGGGGGGTTTTGTAATCGATGGTGGGATTTGTCTGTTCGTAGTACTGAGGTGGGTACAAGCTTGGATTTCAAAGTGGGTGGCGCGAGAGGTGTCGGGTGGACGATTTTCAAAACTCTGAAAGCTGCGCCTTGCTGTGTGTACCGTCTGGTGTCGCTACGGATCCACTGACTTGGATGAGCTAGGCTCGGTTGGGAAGAGGTGGACGGTGCCTGTTGTTCAAGGATCCCTATCTCCACCAGTCTGTCGCTCATTGGGAGGCCATGCCCTGAGCGAAGACGGTCGGCGTTGCTCATTCGAGCTACCGACCCATCCCCGTTTTGCGGTTCAGTAGTACTTTAGTAGTACTTTGGATCTCACTATTGTTTTTAGTGACGGTAGGATGCGTTTTTTGCACAACCCAATACTAGTGTCGAGGGGCGGACGATGCGAGTCAGCCGAAGAAACGCCAAGCAGCAAATGATGAGGTCATTTTTGGGTCAATGTATTTGCCTTCGGTCACGGAGCTTCTCTTGGCCCAACCACCCATGCATTTATTAATGACGGGGATGGGGGCGCCGATGCAACTAGCGGCGGAAGCCGCCCCTTTCCGGAGGCTGTGCGATGTCCACTTGAAGCATGCTTGCGCAGTGGTGTTGATTGTGCGGAGCGCGAGAGCTAGGCAAGATGAGAGTGTTGCGGCGGCCTTCCACTCGGCGGAGGCTTCCAAATGTGAGAGGCTCCAAAAGGCCACAAGGGGAGGGCGCTTGTAGTAGGTAGCACAGAAAGCCGTACGTTGCCGGGAGTAGTAGTCATGAGGTCTGCTAACATGGGGTTGGCGGGAATCGGGACGGCCAGTACGAGTGTGTCACGGAAGTCGCGGCGCTTGTCCCCTTTGGACTTGCGCAAGAACATACCAATTTGTTGTGAGGGTATGTTTACGCCGAGGTCGACGGTGAGGCAGCGTGAGCCAGTTTCTGCGCGGCAGAGAAAGGTGCAGTTGACGCAGACCGCAAGGCATGCGCGGAAACGTTCGAGTAGGGGTAGGGAAGCGGGTGACCAAGTGAGGCTGTCGCGAAGTGTGTTAGCGGCCTGCATCATGTCGAGGGCCACGGGTGCGGGTAGCGGGAGTCTTGTGTCGGAAGGAACGATCCGGGATTGTAGCATTTCGAGGCCTCGCCGCGCGTCGGTAAGTCGCCGACGGCGATGGGTGGTAGCTGGTGGTCACGGAAATATTTCCGAAGCTAACACCCCCGTACGAATCTGTTCGGTTGTACGTTCCTCGACCGTTGCTTGTGCGTGAGGGTCGGCCGCTGCGGCGGACGTGGACTGCTCAGGCTGCATGATGCGTGGCTGCGTAGCTGAACGAGGGGAAGTGTCGCGTGACGCTCGAGTGCGCATGGGACGATGTAAAATGACACCTTGCTCGACTACTAGAGTCGAGACTGTATTCGCGCGAAGCATGGATTGGTTGAGCGCGAAAGCAAAGAGTGTCATGCTCTGGGCTAGTTCCGGCTTATGAGGCGAGAGCTAGCTAGAGCTTACCGTTGGGAAAGTCGTTGGTTGCGTCTAACTATTAGGGCAAGGTGGTTGACCTGTAGGCGCGACGCGCCGCTATTAACGGTAACAATGACCGCTAGTGTCACTGTCCCGTACACATGGTAAACCTCCGCATCAAACATCGATGTATTCATGGGATCATAATGCGTCTGCCGCATCATCCGCATCAATGCGTCCATGAATTAGTGCCCCATTTAATCAATGCGTCCACGAATTAGTGGCTAATTTAATCAATGTATCCACGAATTAGTGCCCCATTTAATCAATGCATCCATGAATTAGTACCCCATTTAATCAATGCATCCATGAATTAGTGCCCCATTTAATCAGTGCGTCCATGAATTAGTGCCCTATATAATCAATGCGTCCATGAATTAGTGCCCTATAAAATCAATGCGTCCATGAATTAGTGCCACATATAATCAATGCACAACGAATTACCTGTACATATACGAAACATATCGCCCGCATCGATGCATATTGTATTTTATATTTTTCTGTTATTGCCACGCTACATTTGTTTCTAATACGACCATGTACATGTACGTGGTACGGAGACGGCTATGAGGAAATAATGAAATTGACGACGACATTTTTCAAATATTGACTCCTGCCGTACGGGTAGCTGTCACGCACATAACGACATCTAGGACACGTGTTTACCACTAAAATCGACGATAATGCATGGGAGTTGCCTCGACAAACGTGATCTGTGGTCGAGAAGCGTTGCCGTAACGTCCACTATATCCATCAGAGAACGTGGACTCTGAAATGTCTTGCACACAAATACTTGCGCCGTGCGATGTGAGCCAATTTCAAATTGACGGTCGATATTGAATGATATTTGATTCAAGATTGTTTGCGTGTCATCCCCGACTCCCAAAGTTCGTCCGCAAAATGTACTAGCCTCGCCAAATTTATCATAATAAAAGCAAATGAACAACCATCCGTGCAAACCATTATCACCCCGCGCCCCCCCCCCCCCCCCCCCCCCCCCCCCACGCCAACAGTCCCTACCGGTCGTACCGCGGTTTGAAAAAGCTGCGACTGTGCTTTAGCATTGGCGCCACCGACATGAATTGCCTTCACGGCGGTCATTGAAACTCCAAGCCGGACCCGAAGACATGGTGCGCACCCCTATTCACGGCCACTTCGATGCTCACGCTGCTAAGGCCTCCTACGTTTTTGAAGTTATGTTATCTAAGGTTTTCCGTTTGAGGGGCCCACTGTACGAAATAAGAAGGGCAGGTCTACAGACCGGGAACGGTAGACTCGAGGATCCTCCCCACATGCAAGATGCGGCGAGCCAAGCCGCAATACAAGCCAAGCAGAATTAATACTCCTAAGTGGACGAGCACGGAAATATTGAAGATTTCGAGATGCAGCGGGCGATACTGCTACCAATACTGCTCCGCAGCCGTTGACTACCCTTCCGAAGTCCCACGCTCCAGTCGACGACGGCGGATCGCCATCCCGCGCTCCCATCATCGTCAACGCGTACGCGGGCGAGATAAAAGAGGTTACGTTAGCCCGTATTCCACATGCTTTATCCCATTTTATACTTAATATTTATTAGACGGATAAAGGAGCAAGGGTCGCAGAGTGATAGTATTGCCACCATAACTTGCGGGCTTGCAACACCACCAACCTAATGTACCGTCGTTTTCTACTACTTAGCTCACGACGCTTAAAAATCGCGGTGGGCGGCCACGTTCCGTGTTCCTTTCCGCGTTTTGCCAATCCTTTCCATCGTCTTATTGTATGTATTCGCTGTCTTTCCGACGTTCCGTGTCGTTTAATATTACACCCTCGTCCCCGTATACGTCTTGTCGCGTCGTGTGCGCCTGTCGACAATGTCTGCGTGCTGCTTTTCTGTATTTGGTTGCATAGGAGGGAAATCTAACAAGCGTCAAGCATGTAGCTAAGGTCGACACCTCGCATTAAGCCAAAGCTCGCTCAGCATCGCAACCGACTTAACCATATGTGTACGAAGTGGCTAGCGAAGTCGAATAGGACGTTTTCTCTACCCGAAAGGGACATACCTCATATGTCATATGTCGCTGCACGTACCGTTAGCGGAGGCCATTACTCATGGGGTGCCATAGTATAAAGGATGTGCATGCGTTGGCTATCGAATCACTGCCTGTTATTATGGCGACTTGTTTAGTCCCGCCATGAATATGTTTCCGGAACATTTTTTGTCTTTTGAACCATTTCTCATCTTGTGCAGGACTCAATTGCCTTCAATCAGAAGGAATATTGTGTCGGGCCCTGCAAAGCAGCCGATATTTGGTAGGCATGATGGCCTATTCGGTTGATAATTGTTTTGTGCTACATGAAAAACTGCTGATGAGCCTTCGCCGAGGTAAGGCCACACAGAAATCGAGTTTTTCAATTTAGTGCGGATTTAAATCATGTACATCTTGATAATACAAATAGCTGATAATCATGCACTCGCCCTTATTGATAGACAGATCGAAAGGACATTTATGTGCATCTTTGGTATGCATATTGTGTGACGTCGATATTTTGCAACATGCACACACACACACACACACACACATACACACACACACACTCACACATACACTCGCGCAAGCACATAAGCACACACACACACACACACACACACACATTCAATTCTGATCGTATGTATTTGAAATACATCACATTACCACCAACCATAACAGCAATATCTTCACCACCCCTTGACCATCCAATACATCAATTTCGCTCAACCAACTGATATAAATTACTGACACCGCACTAATTTTGAAATGTGATTGCAACGCAAAGGACGAAGCTCACGTGAACAAGTGTCTACGAAGGGTTCTCAAGAGGCGTCTCATAGTGTTTCAGAATTTAATGTAGAAGGTGTGTTAGACTATTAGGGCAATTAATAAAGGTTGTAATCGAATGTGTCGTGGTTTGCCGCACTACAATATTCGGGGCGCATAATCTGCACAATTTCAGATTACATTTCAGAACATGTACATGCATTTCTGAATAACACATGCATCCCATAATTATCCACACCTCTATCTTTATTTCACGTACACTCCGGCACTCCGCACACGCTTATTGTTTCTTTTGCAAACAAAAGAATATGGTTTATATTCCCGATGATCCTAATTGAGCGGCTAGTTGGCGGGTCACTCCGTTGCAGCCAAGACAACATGGAGAGGGTTAAAATCACAACCTGGAGAGGGTTATACTCGTAGGCGGGCCAGTCTAGGCGGCCGTTGTCAAGAGGGGGAGGGAACAAAAATTGGTCAAACCTTTAACCAAATTGTATGGGACGTCCCATACAATATCTGACTCACTTCAATTCTCTAGACAAACTCATGTAATTAAAAAAATTCACCCAAAATAAAATTTTTGCCAAAGTACCGATGCGCAAGATGCATCAACGCATTCGCCCCGCATCACTTGCATCAATGCGTCCATGAATTAGTCCCCCATTTAATCAATGCGTCCATGAATTATTTCCCCATTTAATCAATGCGTCCATGAATTAGTGCCCCATTTAATCAATGCGTCCATGAGTTAGTGCCCCATTTAATCAATGCGTCCATGAATTAGTGCCCCATTTATTCAATGCGTCCATGAATTAGCAGTTGAATTAAAATTTTGATGCTTCATATTTTTTTGATGCATTGCATTTGATGCTTGATCTTTAATTTTTTTGGGCGATGCGGAGGCTTAACACATGGGAGTTGGATATGCAAACCTCTAGATTTAAATCAATCAGACCATAAATTTTTTGACTTCTGTCCGCCGCCGCAGACGGTGTGGAGGCCGCTTCTTCCTCGGTTGGGATGCGTTCTCTTGCCACGGCGTTCTTCACCCGCGCCATGGGCCGCAAGCGTCCCCGTGTTTCTTGGAGCGGCGTGTGAGGCGCCGCTTGTCGCCTCCACGTGTTGCATTCTCGGCGTTGCCTAGGAGCTTCTTTAGTTTTAATCTGCTAGGTTTGTGCACAATGTATTGCTTCCTTTCCCCGTGCTTTGGATTCCGTGATCCTCTTGTCACTCTTGCCCTTATGTTACCCGTCCCATTTTCCCTGTCCGTGCTCATGTTGCTTTTACTGTAATCAAAATCTTCTGCATTTTTCTATTGTAGTCTGTAGTCTGTAGGGCCTATTCTAATGTAGGGCCTATTCTAGGGCTAGAGACTATTCGAATGCCAGTACGGGGTATCGCCATGCGACGATATCCTGAACGGCGACGCGAAACGAGGGAAATGCTGCCGCCGATCTCGACGAGGTCAGAGAGCGCGGAGCGGTCGAAACGCATACTTTGCACCTGCTGTGTCGTGCACCGCTACTCCGACCTGCATACCAGGTGTGCCAGATCTTCTGCCAGATCTTGTTAGTATGGTGATCGGTAGAGAAGTGTTATTACTGCTGGCAGTCCTGGGCCTGCTCCTCGGTGTTGGACGGTCCTGGGTAACTCCGCTGTCTCTTCGCGGCGGCAGCCAAACGGCGCTCAACACCGACGGGCTGGTGAGCGTGATTGACTGGATGCCAGAGGTGTGCCACGGCCGCGGAGTGACTGCAATTGTATTTGATCGACATGGGGAACTGTACGTGCCTCGTATTTTCATTGTGCTATTCTACCGTTATCGAGACCCCTGTTGCGCACTTGCGCGCGCGTCCTTCCCCGCCGTTTCGTACGCGTGGTTCCACAGTCGCATGAACAGATAACGAGGGGGGGGGGGGGGGGGGGGGGGGGCGCACAGGATTCGCCAAAAGTAAAGCTTTCCATTTCTCAACCTGAAGCAAAAATCGCCACACTAAGGTGGTTACGGCCAAACAATGTATCCGAGGTGTGCCCTGCTGACGGTTTTGCTGCTGCGTGCGGACCGCGCAGGGTTTTGGAGCACACCGCCGGGGCTACCGGGGACGCGCCGGCCTGGTCTCCCTCTGTTCAAGAGGGTGTGGGATCAGTGTCCAAGCTCCCTGCGACAGCCACGTTCATGGCTGCCGTGATTGACACTTCGAAGGGGTCGCTCGACAGTGAACTCAGTGACATCCTGCCGGAGGTGTTCGAGGTCGAAGGCGCCCACGGCGGGAACGCCACTGTCCGGATGTTGCTCTCCCACACAGCAGGGTTTAACGATGAAGTGTATCGAGGGCAAACGGTGAGTGGTCGCCACTGAGCGTAACAACGCGTTTTCCTTCCCCGTCGTGTCACTTCTCAGTCGCCTCTTTATTGCGTGAACAGGACTGCTTTGTTCGGAGTCCCTACCACGCGAATCACTGCCGGGCGGCAGAGCTGGCGCCCACCCTGGATTCATGCTTGACTCAAGTGAGTAGGATGGAGCTACAGGCACAACCCGGCGAGCAATTTGTGTACTCCAATAACGCGTTTCTCATCCTCGCCGCCGTCACCGAGCGGCTGACGGGTATGAGCTTTGAGGCGGCCCTCCAACGGTACATTGCCGAGCCGTTGGGAATGAACTCGACGACCTACAAGTGCCCAGACAGCGGTTCCACGGCAGAGCTTCCCTTTGTGTCGAATGGCCTCTGTAGCACCGCGTCGGACTTCTCCAAGCTAGTCCAAGTAATGCTCCTCGGCGGCGTAAATCCGGAGGGGGTTCGCGTGCTATCCGAAGCCTCAGTCGCCGCAATGACCTCCGCTCAAACAGGGCACGCAGTGCGGACGCCGGATGAGTGGTTCAAGGGCCGTCACGTGTCGCCGGAAGGGAAATATAGTTCTCTTATACCTACCGACTGTTTTGCGGACGTCGCCAACTCGTCGCCTCCATTCCAAGACAGCCTGGTCGACTATGGACTGGGCACCTTTCTTCTGACAGGCTTCAAGTTTCGTTCCGTCATGCACCCTGGTAGTCATGGCTGGATGTAAGCCTACTCATACCGACATCTCGCCATTTCTTGTTCACTTTTGCACAGTGGGTTTCTCATCCTTGTTGTGGTTTTGTCAGGTGGTACGTTGTTCCCGGGCAGTATGCAGCGCTGTTTTCAATAAGCAGCTTGGGCAATAACACGATGAACGCTCAGACGTACTGGTACTTTGCTGCGGCACTGCGGATGCTGGAGGATGACAGCTACCCTTTCCGAGATTTTTGTCAGCAAGACGCCGCCCTACAAAACGTGGGGTTTCGAAACGTCGGAGCTCGGTTTATGTATGTTCATCCACCGCAGTGCGCCGTGCGTCCTGACTTCGGTTATGTATTTCCAACTTGGGATTGGGGGCTCCAGCGGCGTCAGACGGAGTGTGACGCAATCAATCCTGAAGCTCCTCGCCTGCGTAATCCATTGAAACCTACCGGAAGGCAATTGTTGCAGCCTTTGCCGTTAGAGACGATCGCTCGGAGAGATAGAATAACTAGGCAGCTCTTGTTAATTGTAGTCTTGCCTGTAGCTGGGCTTCTACTTATTTTGATCGCTAGTGTGCGACAAGGATAAAATGGATCACCCAGAAATTTGAAAATATTTACAATAATACCGAGTAAACCCTGTTGTCTTTGGCGGACCCGTGATCAGACCATGGGGTCTCTTCGATTCATAGGGTTTGCGTTGTGAATATCTTCATAATGTACTAAGTCCTAACTTTTGTCATATCAACGTCAGATTTACCCTAGGGCACGTTTTGCCAAAGATGTCAGCTTGCTTACAATTTGGCCAAAAGACACCCACAGACAGGGTCTGGGGGTCGATTAGCGCAGGTCGTTGGTCGTTGGCTGCGTCTAACTGTTTGGGCAAGGTGGTTGCCCTGCAGGTGAGCCGCGCCGATATTAACGGTAACAGTAACCGCTAGAGTTACTGTCCCGTACACATGATATTGGATATGCAAACCTCTAGATTCAAATCAATCTGACCATTTACCCTAGGGCACGTTTTGCCAGTAACCTAAAGCCAAAGGCTTGCACAGCCAGAATTAGTGTTGCGGGGGGGACGGAGTGAGCCAGCCGAAGAACCGCCAAGCAGCAGGTGTTGGGGTCATGGTGGGGTCAATATATTTTCCTTCGGTCACGGAGCTGTTCTTGGCCCAGCCACCCATAAATTTGATTACGGGGAGGGGTGCGCCGATGCAGCTGGCAGCGGACGCCGCGCCTTTCCGTAGGCTGTGCGACGTCCATTTAAAGCCGGCGGGCGCGGCCGAGGTGACTGAGAGAAGGGCGAGGGAGAGCCAGGTGGAGATGGTGGACGCGGCACCCCAATCGGCGGAGGGCTCTGAAGGTGAGAAACTCCAGAAGGCGAGCGGGGGTGGCTGGTTGTAGAACTTAGTGCAAAAAATAGCGCGTTGTTCCGTGTAGTAGTCTATCAGGTTCGCCAGGACGGGGTTAGCGGCTACAGGGATAGCGATGACCAGTTTATCGCTGGCGTCGCGGCGTTGGTCCCCCTTAGACTTCCGCACGTAGAGGCAGATTTGCTGCGAAGGCTTGTCGACCACGAGGTCGCCGGTCTGGCAGCGGGCGCCGGTCTCGGCGCGGCAGAAAAACGTGTAATTGACACACACCGCTAAACAGGCCCTGAAGCGTTGCATCTGGGGGAAGGCAGCAGGGGTCCACGCGAAAGTGTCGTGGAGGGTGTGGGCGTAGTGCAGGATGTCTAGGGCGACTTGTGCGGGTAGCGGGAGGCGAGCGGTGGTAGGTACCAGGCGGCGCTGTAGCATGGCGAGTCCACGGCGGGCGTCCGCTAGGAGTTCGCCCACGGCGATAGGTTGGCGCCGGTGGTCGCGGAAGTACTTGTTAATTGCGCTGAAGTAAGGCTGCAGCGAGCTGGCAGCGACCGTTCCCAAGCGGGCTAGCCAGGCCGTGTAGCGGACCATTGTGGCCGGCGTGGCCTGTAGCGGGGCGATATTTTCCTCTGCACAAAAAATAAAAAACTGTCGAATTGCGCTCTGGTAGCTCAGGTACGTCGAGGGCGCTAGCGAGTTGCTGAGTAGGGCAACCGCTGTAACCCCGAGCTTATCTGATCCTAGGAGGTCTTGAAAAGTTTCAGCCAATTCGGAGGACCAGGGCGACTGTGCTGCTTCGAGGCGTAATTCGTAGCGCGGGGGTCCTGTACGCAGAGGGCGGACGTCCTGTACAGGCGCATTTAATCGGTCCGGGCGTATCGCTCGGCCAATCGCACCGCGTCGGGTGTAGAGCCAAGCGGGGGTGCTAGCCGAAAGGCCACGATGCTCCAAGCGGGAGGTCCGACCCCTTCTTGCCTGCCTAGCCTGCCGGGGAAGAACAGGTCGCGGGACGCTGGGAAGTGCACGGTCTCGGTGGCCAGGCGGGCGAACGCGTGGTACCATGTTTTGTTTCGCCAGTAGGGGGCGATGACTGTTGCCTCGGCTTGAGCTTGTTCGAGTTTCGCGGCGAGTGCGGGTAGGGCCGACCAAGGGGGGTTGCAGTAGTTGTTCTCGCGTCTCCACGCCGAGTCGGGGAGGTGTAGGCAGTCGATGTCCTCGCACAAGGGGTCGCGCCAGCGGGCGTTGAAGCGTGGTAGCTGCGTGTTGAGCATAGACGCGAACCGGTCGATTGTATGCGGGCCCCACCGACGCTGGAGGTGTTTGAAGAGTTGAGGGTTTAGCTGCCAGTCTTCGGAGTCCAGTTCGCGGCTGAGCGTGTCGGCCCAGACGTTGGCGGCCGACCGGATGTAGCGTGGGCGGATGTGGATGTCGTTGGTGTCGAGTAGGAACCACAAACGCCGTAGCTCGGTCATCATGACGGGAGACCGGGAAGTTAGCTTGGTTAGGACGGCGACCACGGCAGTGTTGTCCTCGTGGAGGAGGACTTGTCGTCCTCGGAGTTGCGGGAGAAAGGTTTCGACCGCGTGCCGGACGGCCCGAAGCTCCTTCCACGTAATGTGTTGGAGGCGGTCGGTGGCGCTCCAAAACCCGCGGGCTTGGTAATTGGCGTCCTCGTTGAGGACGGCCCCCCATCCGTAGTCGCTCGAGTCCGCGTGCAAATAGGCGGTCTCGATGGGCTTGTAGATCGACCGGCCGTTGTGTTGGGAGGGTACCGTGCGCCACCACTCGAGGTCGCGCCGGAGTTGATGGGTGAGGCGCACGCGTCCCCCCCAACCGGTACGGGTAGCCAAAACGTTGTGGAGCTCGCGCAAAAAGAATCGGGCGGGCGCGATGGCGAGGTAGAGAAATTGCGCTTTTCCCGCGAAGGCTGCGAGTTGGCGTGTGGGTAGCCATCGTGCGTTGGACGCTGCCCGTCCGAGCAAGGACGAAGCGTGTTGTGCGAGGTGGTGCAGTTTTGCGAGTGGGGCGCGAAACTCGCCGCGGTGTAAATCCACCGTGAGGCCCAAGTGGTCGCCGACTTGCGTTGGCGTCCATACACCTTTCTTGGGGTTGCGCTGTAGGCCGAGGCTGTCGAGCAGGGCTTGGACGCGCTGCCGAAGTAAGAGTGCCTCGTCGTAAGTGTCCGCCAAGAAGAGGAAGTCGTCCATGTAGGGTAGTAGTCGAGTTCCTCGCCATCGCGCGTTTCGGAGGAAGCGCTTGGACGGGCGGCGTGGGCCGGCCGGTGTAGCTGCGGGCGTGGGAGGTGGTGGGCGGCGTAGGTGGTTCGTAAACACTTGCGTGAGTTTGCAAAAGTAGTAGGCGGAGCCCGACCACCCCATGGGGAGGCACGCGAGGCGCCATAAGGTGCCGCGGTAGTTGACCGTGAAGTAATCCCGGTCTTCCTCCCGGATGCCAAGGGTGTAGTACCCATCGGCGAGGTCGAGTGAGACGAAGTAGTCCCCCGGTCGAGATAGATGGCGGAGGTGCTTGAGGGTCTCGCAAGTCATGTTGAACGTCGAGCAGTAGCGGTTGAGTTCGCGAAGGTCGATAATCAAGCGCCATTGATTGCATCCGGGTTTTGGAACTAAGAACATCCGGGAGACGTAGCGTGGGTTCGTAGAGCGCTCCCACGCGCCGCAAGCCTCGAAGCGTGGTAGTTCCGAGTTGAGAAACTCGAGTTGGTCGGGTGTGGCGTCTAGCATGGAGATGCCATGGTTGAACGGCTTGGGACGTAGGCCGTGCTTGAACTTCACACGTACGCCGTGGCGGATCCAACTTAGGACTTGGCCGCTCGCGCCGATGCGCTCCCACTCCCGCCATTTTCGACGTACGCGGTGGCGCATGAAGGAAGATGTCGGGGAGCAGGAATCGGCGCGGCGGGCCACACCATCATTTCTTGCTTGGGGTTTTAGCCGAGTCGGTCGGCTTGGGTGGGAGGGTTGCTCGTGCCGCGGCTGCTGCTGCTGCGGCGGCCTTGCGTTTGTCGGCGGCGGCTTTGCGGCTCCGAGCGTCGGGGCCGTTGGGCTTGTCCGGTGTGACCTTCGCGAAAGCGGCGCCGGCGGCGGCCTTGCTGGCAGCGTGTAGGCTGACTTCAAGCGTGCGGTCGACGAAAGCTTGGCGTAGCGCGTCCAATGTGCCGGAGACCGCGGTAGGACGCGGTCGGCAGAAGCGTTCGTGTGCCAATTCGGCGAACACGCGGTCCGCATCCGTGCTCGTTTGTCCGCCCTTGGTGAGGCGGAGGAAGCCCAATCGAGTACGGGCGGCCTCCTCCGTCGCTGTGTGGGTGCGATGGCCCGCTCGGATGAGGGCAATCGCTGCCGCCTGCTCCGTAGGTAGAGGTGGGCCGTGCGACAACGTGTCCAAAGCCTCGCCAATTGCCGCGTTGGCGCAACTGTCGAAGAAGGCATAGCACCCGATGTGTAGGTACTCGTCGTATGCGGCTTGGGTGCGTTTGTCGCTTAGGGCACGGGCGGTGTCGTCCGTGAGAGTCCACAGACGTGGCTCCTCGACGTCGCGGGGGGGACGTTCGAGGCCGGCCGGGATGACTTCGCCGTAGTAGGTGAAGTCGACAAACTCGGCCGCGGAGGGGTCGGGTTCGTCGTCGAGCAGGTCGATAGGTGGCTCGGGGGCCTCCTTACCACCCTCCGTCGCTGTGGTCGCGTCGGTGGGAATGGACTGCTGTTGATAAGTAGTAGCGGGTGTGGCTGTCGGCTGTCGAAGCTGAGCGAGTAAGGCAGCGTTAGCCGCCAAAAACTGCTCAGTAATGCGTTGTTCCGATTCCAAAACCGCCGTACGAATCTGTTCGGCTGTGCGTTGTTCGAGTGAGGTAGCGTGAGGGTCGGCCGCTGCGGCGGATGTAGACTGCTCAGGCTGCATATTGGGGAACTGCGTAGCTGAACGAGGGGAAGTGTCGCGTGACGCTCGAGTGCGCATGGGACGAAAAGTAAGATTGACACCCTACTCGACTACGAGAGTCGAGACTGCATTCGCGCGAAGCCTAGATTGGCTGAGCGCGAAAGCAGAGAGTGCCTAGGCTCGTGGCTAGCTACGGCTTATAAGGCACGGGCTAGCTAGAGCTGACCGTTGGGGAAGTCGTTGGTCGTTGGCTGCGTCTAACTGTTTGGGCAAGGTGGTTGCCCTGCAGGTGAGCCGCGCCGATATTAACGGTAACAGTAACCGCTAGAGTTACTGTCCCGTACACATGATATTGGATAATGTGTCTCTACGGTGCGAGGGCTTCGACCCGCCAAGCTTGTCAACTTGTGCTCGTCGCGACGGGCCTACCTCACATCTTATTTTATGCGACTCCGGTCGTGCCGGAGCTGGGGGGGAAAGGCGGGCGAAAACCCCCTCGCACAGGTCGTCGACGGTCCCGTCTCGATCCGCGCACGCCCCCGTCCGAGATAATCGCCGCTCCTCCCGTCGCGGCTCGCCTCAAAGCCTAGACTTCCCTTCCCCTCCGGGGGCTCGAAAGAAAGGAAGTCCATAGGTCCAAACGGTGTCTTGCCGTCGCGGCACGGCGCCATATTTTCTCCTATCCCCGGTCCGTCTCCGTATGTTTCCAATACTTCTTTGATCGCGCGGAATGCGCCCGTACCCTCCCCCGGTGGTTTACGATGCTAGGGGGCCGCCTTTATAGGCAGTGTGCCATTGCGATGATCCTAGAAAGCCTGTCGATAACCGGGTACCGACTGGGGGATGGGTTGGGATGGGGGATGGGCACTCGGACCTGCGATGGCCCTTCTTACCACAGCCATAGCAAGCACCACGAAAAATTATCGCTCCGCCTCTGCCATATGAGGTACGACGAGTAGTCGCAACTCCTTGAAGAGATTTCAGTTGGTCTTGGAGCTCGGAGACTTGCCGCTTCCAAAGTTCAGTCGTTGAGTCATCATGAGACGCTGCCCTAGGCGTAGGCGTCGGGGGCTCCGTTGTATGTGATTGCGCACGACTCTCGATGCGCATGCCCTTTTGACGAAGATCACGCTTGACGATATCCATGCTGAGGTCGTGTACGTCCCACGTGTCGGTGACGGAGTGGTATTCGCTGCGTAGGCCCTTCACCAAGTACATGATGATACGCCGGTCGTGGACGACGTCCCCAACTCGGGCAAGCTGTCGTTGCAGTCGAACTAACCGGTTCAGGTACTGAATGCCGCTCTCGCCGTCCGCTTGCGGCGTCTCCAAGTCCTGCAATAGTTCTGTACACCGGTAAATACCATCGTCCTCATAATGATTGACTAACGCAGTCCATGCAGTGTGGCCGCAGGTCTTGTCATCCTCGCTAACATTCTCGATAATGGAAAGGTCGTCCTCCGGCAGCGCAAGAATCAATGTGGAGTACATGTCGACTTGTTGTTGAGAGGAAGCGGCACCATCCGACGACAAAGCCGGAGCCCACTTTTGCATCAAGCCCAATGCACGGAAACGTTTCTTCCACACGTCAAAATCTCGTCTCTCCCCACTGAACTTGGGTAGTTTCACGGAGTCCATAGCAGGTACGTCGGATGCGCTCGCAACAGCACCAGAAAATCAGGAAAAATGCCAACAAGAAAAGCACCAAGTACCGGTGAAGAGGCGGGCAACACGGCTCAGAAAAGGAGACGGCAAAGGGCTGACCGAAAACGCAATTGTACTCCCGGAGTCTATACAGCCAAGGCAATCAGAAACGAGTCTCAAAAGGTCGGTCAAGTGACGTCGTACAGGAGTGCTAGTACACTTGTGGTAAGATGCCTTTCCAAAAATTCAGCCGGACCACTATAGGCTTTCACGAGAAAAGAAACTGGCGGGTGACAAGCTCCGGAAGCGAATAAAATCCCGGAAAGCGCCAAGCTATAATAACAAAGGAAAGCAAGCCGATCTTCACGTCACACGAGTCGACGTTCGGGGGTTCAAGCCGGCTCCAAGCGACACACACAAGTCGCTACCAGCCGGGTATCGAAGTAAAGCTACAAACACAAGCAAGAGCCAGCCACTTTGTGAGCCAGCCGCACCTCACGTATCGTGCGACACCACGAAGGTCTACCACTCTTCGAGAAGCAAGCTCTAGGTTCCAGTCAAGACAAATGACTCCAACAACTAGCAACTAGAGGGCCCATAACCTGTCAAAATTGAGGGGGCGATGAGGAATGCTTACACTCGGTGAGTGACACTGCATGTCATCTCACCCTCAGCAAGTGCCTAGCACTTGCCTAGCACATGACACGCACTCACCTTGTGGTGAGCACACGCCAACATATATTCTGAGCCTTTAGATGATATCTAACGCTCAGCAACTTGCCACCATCAGCAACCTAATCCTCTCTATTGTTGATGGGCTTATCATCTTATTGTGCTGAGTCACAGCCGTACTATCACGATGCTACTTGACCAACATTGCTGTGTAGCAACTTGATTACCACACAAAACCATGTCTCGCAACAAGGGGGGAGGTGAGTGCCGACGGGCCTGCGAGCGCACCCCCCCTCGGGGTTGCCGCCGCTGCGCCGCCGGCGGGTCCCGATAAGAAAAGTCCTAGGGAGTGTGTGGCGAAGGGCATATAAGTCTTGTAAATTATTTTTGTACACTGTTGTATTGTCAACGCTCATGCGATTATACAATACTTAGTGCTTAATTTCCAATTTTCAAGAGTAATGCTTCATCTGACTATCTTATCAAACACATCGATATGGCTACGCTACCACGGGCACCATCTATGCGGGGTGCCTTAGAGTCGGCGGGTATTCATATGTCGGATGAACGGTGGTCACTTACATTTGCGGACTACTTGAGTGCCGTTGTGGCGGAGATGTTTCGGCCTTGAGTCCACACCGCACATTTTTTGTTGATGAAGGTATGTAATGGCGGAAATTATCTCCAAGGTCCGCGGCGTACTCGATGTTGGCGTAGAGGTTCAAACAAATCCCACCATGTTCGTGTAACTCCCCAACGGGAACGACGGCCTTTTTGCATATGTGAGTGTTCTTAACTACCACGGCATCCGAGGCTCGAAACTTGCTTGGATGCCGTAGTTTTCGATTACTTTGTAGCCCCCCGTCTCATGCGGTTGCTCTCCGACGAGTTGAGAAGAGGACTTTTGACACGGAAAGAAGGACACGGACTCGGAAGGGGTGCGGAGTCGCCCTCGCATACGCTTCATTTCTTTGGCGGTCACGAATTGTTTTTTCGACGCGAGCCACGCCACGGCTTCTTTTATAGAGGTTACCAAAAAAGCATCCGCCTTTCACATGCATGATGTCGGGAAGTTTTTGCCTCTTGGCGCCAAGATGCTCCTCTCGCCTTTTACGTCGCTCACGTGGACAACGTTTTGCGCATCTTTGCCGCCGCGGATGGTATGGAGGCCGTTTGTTCTTCTACTCAGGTGCCTTCACGACCTTCTTCACCCGCCCCATGGACCGCAAGCGTCTCCGCAATTTCTCGCTCGACTTGCGATGCGTCGCATGTCGACTCGGCGTGCTACATTTCCGCAACACCGCCATTGCGTGGAGCTTTATTGTGTTTTACCGCGCACTCGTTGCTGAGTTTGCTTGTGCATTGTTTAGGCGCTGCGACTCATATTGGATTTGGATTTACCCATACGTTTCCTGACTGTAGATAACAATCTCTTGAGTTTCAAGGGAATTACCCATAGAAATCCCGCGGCCGGTAGGAAGAACTTCCTATTGGCTTAGTTGCTTTCCAACTGTTCTACCCACTCCCTTACTCCATCTATAAATTGTTTATAACGCACTTGTCGTGAAATGTGAGTTGATTTTAGTTACGATGGCTGCACGAGATATCGAGCCGGACGGTGTTGTAACGAAAGTTTCCCCTCGAACCTGGCGAATTTTTCCCGTAGCCCAAGTCCCCAACCTCCTCCCCATCCGACCTCCATCTATCAAATACTTGACTCGTACATATACTGAAAAGGGGCGGTTGCTCTCCCACACAGCCCTTCACTAAGCCTGCGTATTAGCCTCAGAAACTGCAATGCATCAAACATGGATGCATCACCCGTCATATTATTCTCATGGTTCGTGGACGCATCGACTAGCTAGGACAATAATTCGTGGATGCATGGACTAAATATGCATGGATGCATCGATTAAATGGGGCACTAATTCGTGGACGCATAGACCACATAGGGCCCTAATTCATGGACGAATCGATAAAGTAGGATGCATTGATGCATGTAATGCGGGGCAAATCCATCGATACATCAACAACAACCTCACACATTTATTTTACTGAAGTGACGAGCCGGATTATTGCCGGACGGTAGCCGTGTCTATAGTTTAGCAAGAATGTATTGCTATTGGCTATTGTTGGAGTGGTGTTACTTAAGAAATCTCAAAGGGGATGCATCGATACAACCGATGTCCCGGAATTGTATAGGTATGCCGTTGTACACTCCTCCACAAAAGTCCGGACAAGATTTCGCACCTTAACAAGTAGAAAATATAACTATGCGTCGATTTTAGTGACCGCAACCGCAACCGTGACCGCAACCGCACACAAGCTGTACCGCCGTCCTCCCAAGGATGGAACACTCATAGGCCCGCAGAAGTCTAAGCCGAGGACCTCAAAGACACCAACGTTCCGGTCAGCCGGCTCACGAGAGATACGGCGGACGAGCGACTTACACACAGCACTCGTCTCACATAAGCCCAACTTCTCCGACGCAGAAAACGCCACACCCTCCACCTGAGTAGCCAAGAGCCCGTCAAATTGCGACTCGCCAAGGTGACCGAGTCGGGAATGCCACAACCGTTTTTCCAATGGCGCAGTGGCGACCGAAGCGGTAGGATTCGACGAAGCAACCCGCGCCGGCAACCACACCAAAAAGTGCGCGCGCTCCAACGGAACCACCACGCCACCACCATGACCGGCATGAAGACGAAGGTGGTCCACGGGATCAGCTAACACAACATAATGACCTTGTCGCCGAGCTTGGGTGAGGCTGAAAAGCCGATGGTAAGACCACGACGCACGACGGGATAGCTCAGGAACGTGGAGCACATTCTTTAGCGTGGCAGGAATCTCCTCTCCATCTTCAGCCTTCACAATGATGCGGACCGAGCCCACTCCAACAGCGCGGGCGCTGACACCCTTCACCCAAAGCCGGTCGGTGAGCGCTCGATACTCACAGAAGTCACGGCGCACACTAGTCATGTGATGGCTAGCGCCACTGTCGGCCAACCACATCCACGTTTCCCCATCGCGCTCGAACATGTGTCGAGCCTCGGAGAATGGCCTCGCAGGGGTGGCTGTCACGTCCATGACCGCCGGAAAATCAACCGGGGAGTCCACTTGCGCAGAGTTACCTCCGGTGTTGTTGATTGGGCACTCGGACCTGCGATGGCCCTTCTTACCACAGCCATAGCAAGCACCACGAAAAATTATCGCTCCGCCTCTGCCATATGAGGTACGACGAATAGTCGCAACTCCTTGAAGAGATTTCAGTTGGTCTTGGAGCTCGGAGACTTGCCGCTTCCAAAGTTCAGTCGTTGAGTCATCATGAGACGCTGCCCTAGGCGTAGGCGTCGGGGGCTCCGTTGTATGTGATTGCGCACGACTCTCGATGCGCATGCCCTTTTGACGAAGATCACGCTTGACGATATCCATGCTGAGGTCGTGTACGTCCCACGTGTCGGTGATGGAGTGGTATTCGCTGCGTAGGCCCTTCACCAAGTACATGATGATACGCCGGTCGTGGACGACGTCCCCAACTCGGGCAAGCTGTCGTTGCAGTCGAACTAACCGGTTCAGGTACTGAATGCCGCTCTCGCCGTCCGCTTGCGGCGTCTCCAAGTCCTGCAATAGTTCTGTACACCGGTAAATACCATCGTCCTCATAATGATTGACTAACGCAGTCCATGCAGTGTGGCCGCAGGTCTTGTCATCCTCGCTAACATTCTCGATAATGGAAAGGTCGTCCTCCGGCAGCGCAAGAATCAATGTGGAGTACATGTCGACTTGTTGTTGAGAGGAAGCGGCACCATCCGACGACAAAGCCGGAGCCCACTTTTGCATCAAGCCCAATGCACGGAAACGTTTCTTCCACACGTCAAAATCTCGTCTCTCCCCACTGAACTTGGGTAGTTTCACGGAGTCCATAGCAGGTACGTCGGATGCGCTCGCAACAGCACCAGAAAATCAGGAAAAATGCCAACAAGAAAAGCACCAAGTACCGGTGAAGAGGCGGGCAACACGGCTCAGAAAAGGAGACGGCAAAGGGCTGACCGAAAACGCAGTTGTACTCCCGGAGTCTATACAGCCAAGGCAATCAGAAACGAGTCTCAAAAGGTCGGTCAAGTGACGTCGTACAGGAGTGCTAGTACACTTGTGGTAAGATGCCTTTCCAAAAATTCAGCCGGACCACTATAGGCTTTCACGAGAAAAGAAACTGGCGGGTGACAAGCTCCGGAAGCGAATAAAATCCCGGAAAGCGCCAAGCTATAATAACAAAGGAAAGCAAGCCGATCTTCACGTCACACGAGTCGACGTTCGGGGGTTCAAGCCGGCTCCAAGCGACACACACAAGTCGCTACCAGCCGGGTATCGAAGTAAAGCTACAAACACAAGCAAGAGCCAGCCACTTTGTGAGCCAGCCGCACCTCACGTATCGTGCGACACCACGAAGGTCTACCACTCTTCGAGAAGCAAGCTCTAGGTTCCAGTCAAGACAAATGACTCCAACAACTAGCAACTAGAGGGCCCATAACCTGTCAAAATTGAGGGGGCGATGAGGAATGCTTACACTCGGTGAGTGACACTGCATGTCATCTCACCCTCAGCAAGTGCCTAGCACTTGCCTAGCACATGACACGCACTCACCTTGTGGTGAGCACACGCCAACATATATTCTGAGCCTTTAGATGATATCTAACGCTCAGCAACTTGCCACCATCAGCAACCTAATCCTCTCTATTGTTGATGGGCTTATCATCTTATTGTGCTGAGTCACAGCCGTACTATCACAATGCTACTTGACCAACATTGCTGTGTAGCAACTTGATTACCACACAAAACCATGTCTCGCAACAAGGGGGGAGGTGAGTGCCGACGGGCCTGCGAGCGCACCCCCCCTCGGGGTTGCCGCCGCTGCGCCGCCGGCGGGTCCCGATAAGAAAAGTCCTAGGGAGTGTGTGGCGAAGGGCATATAAGTCTTGTAAATTATTTTTGTACACTGTTGTATTGTCAACGCTCATGCGATTATACAATACTTAGTGCTTAATTTCCAATTTTCAAGAGTAATGCTTCATCTGACTATCTTATCAAACACATCGATATGGCTACGCTACCACGGGCACCATCTATGCGGGGTGCCTTAGAGTCGGCGGGTATTCATATGTCGGATGAACGGTGGTCACTTACATTTGCGGACTACTTGAGTGCCGTTGTGGCGGAGATGTTTCGGCCTTGAGTCCACACCGCACATTTTTTGTTGATGAAGGTATGTAATGGCGGAAATTATCTCCAAGGTCCGCGGCGTACTCGATGTTGGCGTAGAGGTTCAAACAAATCCCACCATGTTCGTGTAACTCCCCAACGGGAACGACGGCCTTTTTGCATATGTGAGTGTTCTTAACTACCACGGCATCCGAGGCTCGAAACTTGCTTGGATGCCGTAGTTTTCGATTACTTTGTAGCCCCCCGTCTCATGCGGTTGCTCTCCGACGAGTTGAGAAGAGGACTTTTGACACGGAAAGAAGGACACGGACTCGGAAGGGGTGCGGAGTCGCCCTCGCATACGCTTCATTTCTTTGGCGGTCACGAAATGTTTTTTCGACGCGAGCCACGCGTGGGGCGGGTGTGGTTGGCACAAGCACATACCCAAGCATTCCAAACACCACCGTCAACGTGATGCGTCCCTAACGGCCACGTTGGACCTCGCCCCTCCCCTAAGCCAATTGCCCTCGCATGTTTATAGCGTGCAGTGTTTATCCAAACCTGCTTTACGTGCGTTTCGCTAGCTTGCTTTCCGAAAACGTCATCCGTGCCTGCGGCGTGAACTTCCGTGCTCTATTCACACACCCGCAAACCAAACCTCGCGCATTGAACACGACACCCACGCCTCCAACCCCCCTCCAAGAAGTCTCCCAAAATACGGTTATGTGGACCACGGAGTAATATGCAGCTTATATGAGCGTTTGAGCAATGCCCAAGTGTGGCGCTCAGAACGACGTGTGTAGTATAGACAATTTCTTGGGAATTTATGGGCTGAATTCGACAAACTCCACCGACAACACCCGCTTTAAGCTGAGGTCTAACCACCCCGGATGACGGCTAACTGCTTGCTTCTCGGATCTCCTACAAGTTTGTGGTACTCGGGTATCGTCGTGATTGACGTGGTGAGAGGGGAGCGTGTTCTTGACTAGTTAATGTTTAACATAATGCATGTCCGGACTTTTGTGGAGTGTTGGATAAAACTCGAATTATCAGAATTGAGTTGATTTGCATGCCAACCTATTCGAAACCCTAAATTTACCCTAATAGTTGGCTGTTCCTCTATCGTTTGTTATGCACTCCCTTAGCCGTCTGGGGATGGAGTTGAACTCAGCGCCATGGGCAGAGTAAGGCATTGTTTCCCACTCGTGTTGTTTAGCCACCTCAAATTGCGCGGAGACAAGTCCGATCTTTTTTGTAATCTACTCGACACAATACCCCACATGTTTTAAATTTAAGTAAGGTCAGGGCTTTTGGCAAGCCATTGCATCACTTGAAAGCCGCATTAAGACGAAAGGCGACCCCTAACTTTTTTGCAAGCATGAGCTTTAGCGTTGTCTTCCTGAAAAATCCAATGATGTTGCTCCTCGGCCAAGGGCCTTTTTGCCATCAAAGTCTCACACGTAGGTATCATGTGCTCTTGCAACAAGGTGAGATACACCTCGCCATTTTCGCCCTTGCTCTTTGCCTTAATGCCGTTGCTCCCCACTGTCACAAACCAAAGGTGTCCTGTAATACTTGCTAACACCACCATACAGGGACTGAATTCGTCATTTTTTGTTGGGTTCGGATCCATGAGTACTTGATTTTTTAGGATCCGGAACTAGTGAGTACCTCTAAAAAAGGGATCCGGATCCCGCGATTACATGTGATTCTAGGGTTCGGACCCCGCGATTACCTGTGATTCTAGGGTTCGGATCCCGCGATTACTTGTGACTCTAGGGTTCGGATCTAGCGAGTACCTGTGATTCTAGGGTCCGGATCCCGCGATTACCTGTGATTCTAGGGTTCGGATCCAGCGATTACCTCTGATTCTAGGGTTCGGATCCAGCGATTACCTGTGATTCTAGGGTTCGGATCCAGCGACTACCTGTGTTTTTTGTTCCGGAACCGAGTACATGAGTACTTCTAAATTTTTTGTTCCGTTGGATTCGTTGGGTTCGCGATTCCAACAAGTACTCGAAGTACTCATGCAAATTGATACAAATTGCGCATTTTGGGGGATGTTTGTACTGCAAATTAAATTTTTACATCTCTACTAGTTCTATGCGCCTGCTCATGCTTGGATCCCATACAGTAGATACGTACAATTCACTTCCCATACTTTCTGCCCGCTGCACACATATTTAGTACTTTATAGTATATCCCATACAATTTAGCAAAGCTTATTTTGGTCCCTCCGGCAAGTGCCACAAACAACGTATGTGAGTTTATAGCCCTCCGGCTCAAAAAAGACACTTGCCATCACAGGGAAACTGATTCCGATGCAGTACCATTTTTCACATATGATGTGACAAGTAATGCCAAATGGTTTATCGCATGGCCAATGCGAGTCCACCAAATGAACATTAAATGCACAAAATATGGATGAAAACAGGTTTAAGACAACCATTTCTTACAGTTTATATAGACTTGTGACAACCATATTCCTCGCGCATACATAATTCAAGAATTACATGAGACTAACAAGGCATCCTCTAGGCTATCTTCCTTGGTGTTCTTCTTGAACGCGTCATGCATTCGCCCCGCTTTGTTGAACAAACGCTCGCATGCAGCAGAGGTAGCAGGCATAGATAAGTACTGCCGCGCCATTAAAGCCAAGTCCGGGTACAAAGGTGCATGTGTTTTCCACCATGTCAACACACAAATGTCTTTGTCCGTTTCTTGGGGCAGCTCAAGGTAACGCTCTAAGTCATCCTTTTCCACGTGCTTGGCTATAGAGGGCGTCACACGCCCAGTCAAATCCCCGGAAAGGAATGCAGTGAAAGACTTACTCTTCGACGACATCAATTGCTTGCCAAGCTATGTAGCTTGCTTGCTTGGATAAGCACCGCCTTCTGCCTCGCCCTCTTCCGGCTTTGTGCGCCACTGCTCTCCAAGTTCTCTTTTTGCCGCTGCCAAAATTGTAGGCGCAAAGTCGGGACGAATGCCATTGAAGTCCAGATTCTTAAACCTGCACAATTCACATTTTTAGTTAACATAGCAAATGCACAGGTAAATTTGCATACACACACACACACACACACACACACACACACAGGAACACGTAGAGAGCATACAAAATAGGTACATAAACGAACACCACACACACATACACACACATTCAGAAGTAGATGCACATACAAGCCAACACACGCACAAGCAGATAAACACAAACACATCCATAAGACACACACACATGCATAAGACAAACACACACACAAACATAAACACACATGCATATAAGACACACACACACACAAATACACATGCAGTACATGCGCATACAAGCACGCACACACACATACAAGCACTCATACAAACACGCAAACACACACACACACACACACGCACACACACACAAGGACGCTCAGATACAATCACATCTATTTATCAACATTTAATATATCATGTATATAATAGAAACAAATGTGCAAAATTTAAAGACATGCACACACAACCATTACAAGGTACTCACCGAATGTCCAGCAATGTCGCAATCCCTATCTTGCTGTAATCGTTCTCCCTTATGTTCGTGAAAAAACGCTCAATGATTCCGGCCCGCAGACTCTCCCTTGCCTCCGCCATATGAGGCTCCATGTCCTTCGCTTCGATGGTGTACAAGTCCACATCCCTCCGCTCATCTTGCAGTGAAACGGGCTTGTGTGACGACAGCTGCTCTAACAGAGTGCCTAACATAGGGTAAACAAGTGATATGGTAACATAGTCCCCCTGCAGCAAATTCACAACTTGAGCCACTGGCCACAGGATCGCAGCTAGCTCTCGAATAGTCTCCCAATCCTCAGTGTTGATGGCGAAGTCCGAATACACCTTCCCATCGTCATTGGCAACGCAACCATTGGGTACCTAGTATAGAATTAGTATCTCAGTAAATGAACAGTAATGCAACTTAACAATAATGCAATGAAACCACCGCAAGACAGTACTTACTTGTAACATATACTCGGTAATTGCTTCAGCGTTCTGCACAAACCACACAGCCTGAGGAAACAAGCCTAACCAACGAGTGGCTGACTTGGTACTTGGCTTACTTGTGGGAAGACCCATCCGAGTTTGAATCTCCGACAGCTTGGCAACGCCCAAAGTGCTCCTAGAAAAGTGGGCACTCTGACCTTGCATTGCTCGGCAACAATCCTTGATGTGCGGCTCCTCCACGAACTTGTTGACACACAACTGAATGCCATAAGTAACACAGGTATGTCAATCCAATGCACCCCATCCTTTCTTCATATTTGCTCCATTGTCGCACACCTAGGCAACCGTCAAACCATCTTCATTCAGAAACATACATAACAAGCAAAATACCGCGGATCCATTAAAGTACGATGAATACCGGATCCAACGATTACTTACAATAACTGGTACCGGAACCAACGATTACCTACTGAACCTAGGGTTCGGATCCCGCGATTACCTGTGATTCTAAGGTTCGGACCCCGCGATTACCTACTGTACCTAGGGTTCGGATCCCGCGATTACCTGTGATTCTAGGGTTCGGATCCAGCGATTACCTGTGATTCTAGGGTCCGGATCCCGCGATTACCTGTGATTCTAGGGTCCGGACCCACGAGACCAAGTCCGAACCCGAGTAGTCTCGTGGATTCGCGGCTCCGTAGGATCCGGATCCAGTCCCTGCCACCATACGCGTGAACTTTCAAACAATTTTGCTCTGATACCTTGGTTGGCGGTCATCCTCGAAAAGCATCCTCTCCTTGTTCAGGCGTTTCATTCCTACTGATTTCCGAGCCTAGTTCCTGGCGCGTGCCACGCGTGGGACGGGTGTGGTTGGCACAAGCACATACCCAAGCATTCCAAACACCACCATCAACGTGATGTGTCCCTAACGGCCACGTTGGACCTCGCCCCCCCCTAAAGCCAATCGCCCTCGCATGTTTACAACGTGCAGTGTTTATCCAAACATGCGTCATGTGCGTTTTTTGCTCGCTTGCTTTCCGAAAACATCATCCGTGCATGCGGCGTGAACTTCCGTGCTCTATTCACACACCAAACCTCGCGCATTGAACACGGCGCCCACGCCTCCAACCCCCCTTCAAAAAGTCTCAAAAAGAAACGGTTATGTGGGCCACGGAGTAATATGCAGCTTGGTATGAGCGCTTGAGCAATGCCCAAGCGCGGCGCTCAAAACGACGCGTGTGTAGTACAGACAATTTCTTGGGAATTTATGGGCTGAACTCGACAAACTCCACCGACAACACCCGCTTTAAGCTGAGGTCTAACCACCCCGGATGGCGGCTTACTGCTTGCTTCCCGGCTCTCCAACAATTGGGTGGTACTCGGGTGTCGTCTCGCTTGACGTGGTGAGAGGGGAGCGTGTTCTTGACTAGCTTATGTTTAACATAATGCATGTCCAGAATTTTGTGGAGGAGTGTAGTATTAAAGCCGATGCGGCGCTTTGAAACGTTTTATTGAGCGAGCGTGGTGTCGCACGGGTGCGTGCCCGGGAAAACCCCACGTATGTAGTAGCTGGTGCTGTAATTGTAATTAATCCCCCTTCTTCTTCTCTCTGGTACCTGTAGCAGCGCATGAGAGGCCGCAGGATTTGTCAATGTCCTGTCTTCACTACCGATCTTACAAAACGCATGTGTCAAGCCCGAATGCACGGCGACGAGGTAACTGATATACACTCTTCCCATGAAGTCCGTTACTAGCGGCACGCATTTAATTACCCGCCACGCACAGCCGCGATGGCCATGCAATTCGATTGGTGGGTAAAGTAATGACTTTCGAACAACACACCACGGTGCGTTGTTCACTGGCGTGAGCACCTCTATCGGCACGCTCCGATTATTGTGGGCACACACGTTGGATTTGCGGCCGAAAAGTTGCATGCCGAAATTTGTGGATGTGCAAGTTATGCACGCCCCTATGCGTGGCTCGGTGCACGTAGTGTCGCGATAAGCCAGGAGAATACTCGGCATTGGGCTTTCATCATGTTTGTACAATTGCACGAGTATCCGCCGAGTGTGTTGCGCCCGGCCGCCTACAGAGCGGCAATACCGGGAATGGCATATCGTGTGCACCAGGTTTTCTTGCCAAGTCTTCGAGAATACAGGCAAGGAGCACGGGCTAGGGACCTATTGGGCTTGAGGGACGGTTGACTTGGAGTATAAGCACCCTAGCGCGCGGATCGCTGGCCTTTCAAGCTTTCGCATCGCCGGGCGTGAAATATGGCGGGGAGCTTTCAAAGTACCCTAGCACGGGCCTTGGTTTGGCATGCGGCAAATGGCACGGCACCATGCCAATATGGGGGATGAAATGGGTGACGCCATGAATAAACGAAATGTAGAGCGCTGATTGTTGAGCGTATTGGCGGAGCGGGTGTGCGGGTACCACCTGTCCAAGGGTTGCTAGCCCCGCGCGAATGTGGCAGATTTTGAAACCCTAAAAACTTTAGTTGGCTGTACGAGGGGCTGGATGGCATCGGACGGCGGATTTGACGCGAAAACCGGCTTGTAGGCGTAAATGAAACCTTATATTTACTTGGGGGAAGGGCTTCCATTTGCAACTTGGTTTGCTCGAATCGGACACCGTACGGCAAAGTTAGGCTTTTTTAAGCCTCCCAAGCTGTGGGTTTCCGGCCCCTATCCCACCCACGTCAAGCATCTTAACGGCACATGCCATCACACCCACGTGCTCCCATGTTTGCGGACAGCATGCTAGGATCATATAATCCGCGTGTTGTGTCGCCGATTTCGGGAGTCTTCACGAGCCAAAGTGTGGAAATCCGAATTCCGGGGCGCCCGAATCAGGGTATGCCCCGAAATCGGGGTTGACCCGCAAACCCTAATACGTCAGTTTGTAGCCGTGACGGGCCCCGCCATCATTTGTGCCCCGCTTCCCCCTTTGCTTCACCGTCAATACAAGTTTCGGTCCGCCTTTTCAACGAGCTAAAGTACAGTTAAACCCTAGAAACCCTACATGATAAACACCCGCCCTACGAGAAAGGCCCTATTTCACTAGTAACGGACTTTATGGGAAGAGTGTAAATAGGTCCGGCGGAGTTTTGTGGATGAGGCGTGTGTGCTGATGGAGTCGCCGGTTCAAGATGGCGCCGTTTCGTCATACCTAGGAAATGACTAGTCAACTCAAAGATGCACACCGTATCGCTACGCCTGTGCCTCTAGCAGCAACGTCGGTGTTAAAGCGCGCAAACCGACGACACATCGACGGCGTCGTCACCGGGTCAGGCATTGAGTCCCAGCTACCGCGGCGTGTTCCGCCCGTGTCACGTGGTGTCACAAGACGAGGAATTCTGTTTCTGCCACCCTCAGCGAAGCTGCGGTTTGAGGGCTGTGTAGGGTGGCCACGTCGTTGCCTCGAGTGACCGCGGTCCACCCTCCAAACCAGCTGTCATCTCACGCTCACGCATCGGCTTGCGTTTGCCAACCTTCACAGCCCAACGCGATGTGCATCAAGATGACCCCCGCAGACAGGTGCTTGCTCACCGACTTGCGCACCGGGGTGTTCCTCTTCGCGTCGTACCAGTCGGCTGTCGGGACGCTGCTGCTCATCTACGCCCTTTACCTCGTCGTCGCCAGTTTTTACTGGGGCCTGATGCCCTCCGCCGTCCTATACCTTCTCGTGGGTTCCGTCGGCCTGGCAGCCACGACGGACCGCCACGCCGTGCTCTACTACGCGCCAGCCGTCATCCGGAGCGCCGACATGTACTTCGCCCTAACCGCCGGCATGCTTATCGCCGACGCGTTCATATCAATGTGGCAAATAGCATACGTCGCGACAACTTACTCCAACTGCACCAGCACACTCCGTGCCTCCGCTTGCGAGGCCGAGCTCTACACCTTGATCGTCATCGTGGTGTGGAAGTGCCTTACCACGCTCATTCTCTGCGGGGCCACCTATTTCACGTGGAGCTATAAGATGCGGCTGAGGGCGTTCAAGCCGGTGATGACAGGGCAGGAGCACATCGAGGCGCCGCGCTTCATGTTCGCCCCCATTCCGCAACCCAACCAGCCCTTTAACCCCTACTACCCCCCCCCGGGCGCCTACTTCCCTCCAGGCTACCAGCCAGGCGCGGCCCCACCCCCTCCGCCCGCTCCTGGTGCCACCCCTCACCCGCAACCCGCTGGCAGCACATACGCCCCGGATGCAGCGCCAACGCAACAGGCGGCGCCAGAGAGAGCGGAGGCGTCAGGGGGCGGTGGGGCAGGGGGCGAGGCAGATAACAAGGTGTAGGAGGGCGCGCGGATCAGGCACACTGTGACACTTTCCTAACTGTATTCTTTACCCATCCTTCAGTCTCCGTTCTGCGTCTCATGCAGTTGCGCTGTCATAGGCCTCCGGGCGGCGTGGAGACAGTCGGTATGCAATCCTTTACTTCCCTGCTCGCTGCACGTGCAGCCATCTATAATATCAGATCGACTTAGCAAAATCGTTGCCTGTTGTGCTTTGGTCCGTAGCGTTATCAGTAACGTATCTTAATTAACACTCTTTAATCTTCAAAAGTGAAATAACTGGCGCGAGCTGCTGCGATGCGCATGGGAGTGGCATGAATACAAGCAACTCCGAAAGTGACTGAATCGTTTAAATAGCATATGCGAAAACGTCACATTAGCCCTCAGTCGAATGCGCTGATGGCTACATGATGGACCTTTCGTGCCGCGTGTAAGCAATTGCGCCGTGAAACAGCAATGGATGGAATTACAGCGTTGCCTGGGTTGTTGTGCGGATTTCGTACTGTGAATGCTTATTTCATTGATGTGTTCACTTGATGTGATCCATCCCCTTGATTTGGTGTATCGTCCACTTTGGCGTGCAAGCATGGCCCCCACGTCGCACCAGCCGCCCGCGAATCGAATCGAATGAGGATCTCATGGACGGGCTCGTCGTAGATAGTTCTGAGTCATCGCTTTTGTTTCCATGCATGGAGAATCGTGGGGGGGCACTGGCCTGGCAGTGAAAGGGGTCTGCTGAAATGGTGCGCTGGCATGTGCTCTTCCAACATCGATAGAAAAACGGCTCTGTGGTGACGCCGTGGATGGAAGTTTCCATACTCATGCCCTCTCAGTTCCGTCGATTGTCTCGCCAATGATATTGGTTTAAGTTATTTTTCAAGTTCCGAATTAAACGCGTTGTCCTCTGTCCAAGACGCACTGCTCTTGGTGCTGAAGCGCACCCGTGGTATTCCATTGTAGTTACCGCACTTCATGTTCTTAGTCGGTAACCACGTGGTATGCACGTATTGTCGCATACCTAAATAGCAAGCTTGCATCGGCTCATGCAAATAAACATGCAAAATCCTCTGCCGATTGTTTTACCATTTCACGCTTTGCCCCCCCCCCCCCCCCCCCCGAAAAAAAAAAGGTAGCTCGAGGGAAAGTCCCGAGGTTCGCTACTAGAAACTTTACATGCAAATCACGTTGTCCAACGTGCTTCCGGTATTCCTGTTGGCATTGGCCGCTACAAAAACAACACCGAACACTCCATCCTACTACATTAATTTGCTAAAATCTGTGTGTGTGTGTGTGTGTGTATATAGGTCTGTCTGTCGGTGTGTCCACTCATCATTAGCCACTTATCATGAGCTCGGTTGGGTTTTGGTACTACAAATGCGATATTTTTATTTGGAAAAAACATCGACTTGGTGTACATGCACTTATATTGGGATTTACCCTAGGGTACGTTTTGCCAAATATGTTAGCTTGCTTACAATTTGGCCAAAAGACACCCACAGGCGGGGCCTGGGGGACGATTAGCGCAGGAATATAGGGTTGGGTGGGTGGGTGCGCGCGAAGCCTAGATTGGCTGAGCGCGAAAGCAGAGAGTGCCTAGGCTCGTGGCTAGCTACGGCTTATAAGGCGCGGGCTAGCTAGAGCTGACCGTTGGGGAAGTCGTTGGTCGTTGGTTGCGTCTAACTGCCAAGGCGAGGCGGTTGCCCTGCAGGTGCGACGCGCCGCTATTTAACGGTAACAATAACCGCTAGTGTTACTGTCCCGTGCACATGGAAGTTGGATATGCAAAGCTTTAGATTCAAATCAATCTGACCATTTACCCTAGGGCACGTTTTGCCAGTAACCTAAAGCCAAAGGCTTGCACAGCCAAAATTAGTGTTGCGGGGGGGGACGGAGTGAGCCAGCCGAAGAAACGCCAAGCAACACCTGTAGGGGTCATGGTTGGGTCAATGTATTGAAACTGAAATTGTTTACAACATGTACCGTATGCGCCGGTTTACACCAAACACCGCATGCGCCGGTTGCTGTCTCTGGGCCCTCCCAACAATGCCATACAGGGAACTTACAAGTCAGGGCTAGACCGTTAACCACCTAAATCCAACCTCTCCAGGGATGTTCGGGGGTTTTACTCCCCCCCGGGGAGTTGTGCAAGACGAGGCGAGGGCGGCGTGCACTTAGGGGCGTGCGAAGGGGCAATGTGTGGAGGCGCGGCGGAAGGTCGTGCGGGATTTGATGCGGTATATGAGTAGGAGATGATGTAGCCATTGGACAGTGTGCGTGTGGAGCTGTGCAAGGATGCGAGACGTGTCGATGCGCGCTTTGGAGATGAGTTTGTTAGGAGGGTCTGTGCGGGCGGTGAGTAGGGAGGTGAGACTCGTGATGGTGGAGGAGTGCGGTGTACCTATGCGGCTCATGACGATGGGGAGGATGTCTACCGCTGTGCCTAGCCAGTGGCTGCGGATGGCGTTTGCAAGGCGAGTGTATTTGGCACGTATGAGGTGGGCGGTTTGGGAGAGGTTATTGTCCGTGCAGTACTTCCATTCCCCTATCTGAATCGTTTTGATGGATGCGTATCGGCGGCGACCGTTTGTGTGACCGACGAATCGAGGTTCGAGGAGGCGGATAAAGTCGGGTTTGTGTGCGGGGGGTCGTAGCGCGGGGGGGAGAATCTCAGGTGGGAGGACGGCGGGACACGAGGTTAGGGAGTTGGGCGAGAGACCTTCGTTAGCAGCAACAATGCGGGTGGGCATGTGGGTGGCCGGGTGGGGTGAGGTGGGTGACAGTCAAGTGGAGTGTGGGCAGGAGTGGGGGAAGCAAATGATTTTATGGGTTTGTTACCGAAGTCTGCAGTGATGGTTTCCCATCGTGCTCCGTTGTGGCGTTCCAGGAGGGAGAGTAGGAGTTGCAGCGAGCTGTTGTGTCGGTCATGTCTTAGGCTTGACATGGTGGGGCAGTTACCGGCCATGTGTCCATTGCTAATGAATTGGCCACACATGGGGCAGCGCAAGGTGGGGTTGTGTGTGAGGAGGCGGGTGTTGTGGACTCCCCACATGAATTCTTGCTTGTGGGTGAATTGGATATTGGTGAGTGTTGTGTGTTTTTTGTGGAAAGAGAAGTCGGCGCCGTCCTCCGCGGCGCGGGCTAGGAGGGCACCGTGTTTGGATGTATGTGAGGTGTGTGTGTGTGTGTGTGTGTGTGTGTGTGTGTGTGTGTGTGTGTGTGTTTGGTGTTGTATGTGTGAGCGTCAGCTTTGAGGTTGGTGTATTTGTAGGGTATGGGTTCCCCTAGGGTTTGTGGAATGAGGGTGTATGGCCATGTCCAGTGGCCTATCGTGACCTCTGAGCCTGTGGTGTATGTGGTGTCGGGTGGGTGACCATCCGCGACTTGGTTAGCTAGATTGTCAGCGAGGTCGTTTCCGAGTGAGTGGTTGTGAGCTTAAATTTTGCCGAGGTGTGTACGGATGCCAGCGATGCAACGGGTTTTGAGGGTGTGTGTGATGAAGAGGAGTGTGTCGCGGTGGATGTTGTGGCGGTAAGCGGATGGGTAGCTCAAGTAGCCTTGTATGAGGCGGAGGGAGCACGCACTGTCTGTGAGGAGGTGGGTGCGGCCAAGTTGGAGGCCTATGTCTATGCCAGCCAATTCAGCGCGATTGATAGTGTGGGAGGGAGGGGTAGAGGTTACCAGGATTTTGATGCGGGTGTCCGAGGCGGGGTGGGTGGCGGCTGCTCCTAGGGGGGATGAGCCTCCTTTTTTCGAGCCGTCTGTGTATACAAAGTCCTAACAGTCCCAAGCAAGAATACCTCTGGTGGGGGGGTATGTCAGTTGCATACGTTCCGGGAGAGGATAAGTGATGGGGTGAGTTGGGTTTGGGGGGAGGTGGTAGATGCCTGCCGAGTGAGGTGAGTAGGTGTCGAAGAGGTGAGGAGGAGGGATGGTGATGGTGGGATTGGGGAGGTGAGTGTCGTAGATAGACTCGAGAGTGTTGTGGAGTGCGGTTATGGCTGCGTGTGAGGGTAGGGTGGAGAGTGCGAGGGGGTTAGCGACGAGGTATATGTCGACCATCCAGCGTGTGCCGAATGGGGTAGGAGTGGGTATGCCTGTGTGTTGGTCGGGGGGTAGGAAGGTGTTCGCGTCGTTGGGAAGGGTGTAGAGATGGTAGGTATATGGGGAGTCGATGTATTTGGAGTGGCGGTAGGGTGTGTGCTCCCATCGGGGGAGTATGATGATGGTTGCGCTGGGTGTGTGTGGGGCTGTGAGGTGTGCGCTGGTGATTGCGTGTTCCATGGCGCGGCGCATGCATTCGTGGTCGTATTCGGGGTTGGCGATGTTGGTGCCGTGCCATGTGTGTGGGGCATTGCTGCCGCTAGATGAGAAGACTATGTCTTCGGGGTATAGGGAGTGGTAAGTGTGAGAGTGGAGGGATTTATTGAGGGGGTCGGAGTAGAGTTCTGTTTGTATGTGGAATGTGTGGCGGAGAGCTGTGAGTAGGTCTTCTCTAGTGGCCCATCTATTACGGGTGGTGGTGGCGGGTGTTGGTGCGTGGATTTCTGATCGGGAGCCTAGGCGAGTGAGGAGGTGGTAGACCTCCTCTTCGAACGTGTGCTGCGAGAGGTCGGGGCGGAAGAGTTGGTAGAGGTGGCGGACGCGGGGGCCGTTAAGGGTGGTGACCGCGCGGCCGTGGGGAGTGCATAGGATGGCGGTGTCGTGTAGTGATGGGTGTGCGTGGATGGCGAATTTACCGATGGGGAGCATGTCGAGGTCGGGGTGGATTGGGTCGCGGTTGAATGTGATGAGGGGGTGCGTCCATGGGGGGGGTCCGGGTTCTGGCAGAGTAGGTGTCGTGGAGGGGGGCGCCCGCCGGCGGCGCAGCGGCGGCGGCCCCGGAGGGGGGTGCGCTCGCAGGCCCGTCGGCATCCCCTCACCTCCCCGTGGTGGGCGCTGGAAACCCCGTAGCCGTGCCATGCCTGGCACGGTAGGGGGCTAAGAGGGCCGACAGCTCGATCCGTGGGATGAGCATCTGTCGGGAAAGCCCTGTACAGAGGGCTTTTGAAAAAATAATTTCTGTGCACTACCGGCGCCAAGATCTCCCGCTCGGCCCGTCCGATATGTTTTTTCGCGTACAGATACTCCTAGATACAGCCTTACTTTTAGGAGTGGGGCATGTACTACGGCAGCGTTTGATGGCGAGGAGGGTACGGCCGGATCAGCGGTGGGAGGCGGGTGTTGGAGCTGGTGGTGGCCAGCCGGGAAGCAGCGCCAGGAAAGGGCGCTCGCTAGCTGTCGACCAGCCCTGTGCCGGTCGAACCTTGCCGAGGGGTGAGGCAAGGCATGGCACAGGACGGTGGCTAGTCGCAGATGGAGGAGCGGCTATAGGAGGCGGCGGCGATCCTCAGGATCAGCCGCCGCCGGAAAGCCCTGTACGGAGGGCTTTTTTGGATACTAAAAACAATGTCCGTACCCGGCGTCGAGCTAGTTGGGGAGCAGCACCAGGGTAGGGCGCTCACTAGCGCGTCGCTACGTCGTCCCAGCGTCATCTCCCGGGGGGAGGAGTCAGCTGGGACGGCAAGGAGGACAATCGCGATGGGAGGAGCGACACGATCTAGCGGCGACGACCCTTTGGGTCGGCGCCGCCGGAAAACCCGGCACGGAGGGTTTTGTTTAATTCCGGGCGCCCGCGGCCCGCCGGATCCGGCTACGGTGACCTGCCCCCCCCCCTCTTCGACACCCACTACCCCGACAGACCTTCATACTCCTAGGGGTCCTTGAGCGTGGGCCCGGGTGAGCGCGGAGGCCCCCGCTCAAGAAGAGGCTGCTCGGTGGACGCGCGATCAGAGGGGGAGGGTACGGCCACAGGCCGGAAAACCGACAGGTACCCGGGTACCAGACAGAGAAAAAACCGGGGAAATGAGCGGGGAAAATTCAGGCGCGGAGGCAGGAGCGCTAGTTTTTTCTATGTCTGTGTGTCTCGGTCCCCCCCACCTGTCCTCGAGGTGATGGGGGACCTCGACACGGAGGACCGCCGCGTCGGTGGACGCGGCAACGACCTTGGGGCGGGGTTTACGGGATGGAGCGGCGGGATCGACGAACGACCGCGCGAGGAGGGGTTTTTTGCGAGCCATTCCCCTCCTACCTTCGGCAAGACCGAAGTCACGCGGGAGCTAGATTAGGCTGGCGCGTCGTCCCTCCCGAACGCCGACCGGCCTAGGCCGGTCGACACCCCGGTTCGGTGGGAGCGGGCCGTGCATCGTGAAGGTCGAGGAGCAGTTTTTAGTTTTGCATTTCTCGACAAGTGGATTTATTTTTAGATCTGTTTTCTTGATTACAAAATTATTACGCTGTTACTGTTTAGGTGGGGGGACTGTGGCAATTACTGCGGTTGCTTACAGTTATATAACTCCCGAGGAACGTCGACACACATTGCAGATAGGTGTGTCGATAAGAAATGTACCTGGTCGAAGAGACCCGGGCCCAACTTGCTAATAAGTCATGTATGGCGAAGTAGAGTGGCCCGTGAGACACCACTCGGTCCAGTTTGCCGGGACATGTTGTAAACAATTTCAATTTCAATTTCAATTTCAATTTCGTGGAGGGGACAAATCCGGAGTTAAATGCGGTGAGGGCGGTGGGGCCGGAGGGGGTCTCACTCATGGTGTCGTGTAGTTGTAGGCATGGTGCCCACTGGACCTCGTGGAGGCGGATGAGATCGTGTTGTTGGCCACGAGCACACCATTCGCACTGCCATGTGGCGTGACCCTGAGCGGGGCGGCATTGGGAATGGACGGCAAAGTGCGGGCATATGCAGCAGGTGGAGGTGGGTTCTGTGTGCAATGGGTCGTGACATATGGAGCAGGCGGCGGGGGAGGGGGTGGGGAGGCATACCGATGTGGGGGTGGAGGAGATGAGGCGGAAGCCGTCGTCGAGTTGGAGTTGTATGTCCCATTCCGTGAGGTGTTCCGGGGGCCATTCAACCATGTATTGCGTTTGGCCGTATTCTGTGTCCTTGTGTTTGGAAACGATGCGTGTAACGTCGCATGGGGGGTGGTGGTGGTCTGAGGGGGTGAGGTATTCTGTGTCTATGTGTGTGGTGGGTGCAGTGGGGGGGGGGGGAGTTTATGGCGCGGGAGGTGTGGATGCCGGATGAGAGGGTGGGTGGGGAGCGGGGGAGTTGTGGTGAAAGGAGGGGAATCCAAGAGGGGTGGACAATGGTGGGGGGGGGTGCTTGTTTGGGGGTGAGGCTTGTGGCGGGGAGGCGGTTGTGGATAGTATCGGTGGGTTCGGTGAGGACTGCGGCGAGAAGGCGAATGGGGACTGAAAGTGGGGCGGTGGACCCCGTGAGTTTGGAGATGGATTTGCAGGATTTGAGTATGAAGGAGAACGGGGTGGCACGGAGGAGGAATTGTGGCCATGTACTTATGTTGTTTTGCCATAGGGGAATGAGACGGGGGAGGAGGGAAGCGTGTGGTTTGCGGGGGGAGAATTCGCAGTATGCCTGTTTGTATGTGTGAGGGTCGGTGATGTGTGTGGCTCTTTCTCTGAGTGAGGCGAGGAGGGCGTTATCATGTCGGGTGAAGTGGGCGCAGATTGTGGAAGCAATAGGGTTGGTGAGGGAGAGTGGAGGAATGTTGTAAAACATAGTGCCAGCGTCGCGTTGGGCTCGTACTAGGCATCTTAGGGTGGGTGGGGAGAATCTGCCTGACATGATGGATTCGGTGGGCCAGTGGGAGTATGTGTTGGATATGTGCGTATGTGTGCTCGGGCCATGTGGCCTCTATAACCAGGGGAGTTCATGATTTTGTGGAGGTGGCAGACTGTGAGTTGCGCGGCATGGGCTTTGAGGGAGGGGAGGCCGTAACCGAGGTCGGAGGTGGGCCGGTGGAGGGCGGTGCGGGGGAGGTTACGTACCGAGGAGACGGCGGAGCGGAGAGCTCAGTATATTTGACCTTCGAGGGTGTCGAGTTGGGAGTCGCTGAAGAGGCCGAGCTGGAGGGTGAAGTGTTTGCCGAAAAGTAGTCCGCGGATGACTCTTATTCTGCGGGATTGAGTTAGTAGGGAGGTGGAGAGGGCGGTGATAAGGGATGCGGTAGTGCGTCTCAGTTCGTGCCAGTGTTTGGTGAAGGTGGAAAAGGTGTTGAGTTCGACCCCTAGGACGCGGTATGTGTCCGAGGGGCGTATGGAGGGGATGGGTGCCGGGGTGGAGTTGATGGTGATGAATTGTGATTGGAGGCGGGATGCGAGGAGTGTGATGTTGGCAAGGGAGAGGGCGTTGCCTGTGCGCCAGAGAGCTCCGGTAATGCAGCATTTTCGGATGTTGACGGTCATACCTGTGTAGGCGCTGAAGAGGGAGAGTTTCCTTAGTTGGATGGCCATGTTGGGGGTCGAGCCCGTGGCGAGGCTGAGGTCGTCGGCGAATCCGTGACCGGGGTATGTGGCTGTGGGTTCTGTGGGGTCGACGTTAGTGGCGGGGGGGCCTGGGCGATAGCCCCGGCTGCCCACAGTGAGCCAACGGAGAAAGGGTTCAAGGAATAGGGTGAATAGGAAGGGGGAGAGGGTGTGGCCCTGCGGGGTACCCCAATTTATGTCGATGGAGGGGTTGGGACCATATGGGGTAATGTAGTCTGTGCTTGAGACCCCGTATAGGTGTTCGCATGTGTCTACAAAAGTGGAGGGCATACCGAGTTGTCGCATGTGTTTGAACATGATGCGGTGGTCGGCTGCGTTGAAGGCGCCCTTGAAGTCCGCGTACATGACGTAGATGTCTTTTTGTGGAGTTTCGCGTCCTCCATCGTCATGATGATGGAGGAGAGGGCGTCGTAGATGCTGCGATGTTGTCGAAAGCCGTCTTGGTCGTCGCTGAGAATGCCGTGGGTTTCGGCGTATTTCGAGCTTGCGTCTTTGATTAGTCATTAGTGCGGTCCATAGCTTAAGAAGATGATTCATGAGGGCGATGGGGCGGTAGATGTCGAGGAGGGTGGGGTCACCTTTTTTATGTAGCAGGCATGTTGTGCTGTGGCACCATTCAGGGGGGGTGTAGGACTTGCGGGCGAGGAGGGATAGGAGAGAGAAGAGGGCGGAGCGGGTCTCTGGGGGTAGGAACTTGAGAATTTCGTTGGGGATACCGTCGGGGCCGGGGGCTTTGCTTGTGCCTAGCGAGTTGAGGGTTTTATGGAATGTATCGCGGGTGTATTCAAGAGGGTTTGGGCGAGGGGTAGGGGGCCACCGTTGGTGCTACATCTGCGAAGTTTACGAATGAGTTTGCGTGTTTTTTATTTAGCCAGGTGGGGTTAAGGGACGAGGGAGTTGGGCGGGGTTTCTTCGGGGGTAGGAGGGGCCATATGGTGGCTGCGTGGTCCATATGCTGGGAGAGTAGTGTGGTAAATTTCGAGGCGAGGGTGTCGAGGGTATCGGGAGAGGCCGTGGAGGGGGGTGTATTAATAATTTCTGCGTGGAGGGAGGCCGTTTGGTTGATAAGGGAGGGTAAGCTATTTTGATATGTTTTTATGTGGTGCGGTTGTAATGGAAGTTTGAAGGTGAGTTTGCGGGTGGTGTGGTGTGTGTGAGGTGGGTTTTGGGCCGAGGGGGGGCGAGCGATTAAAGAGGAGGGGGCAGGTATTACTAGGTGGACCGCTAAGTGGTCGGTAAAGTGTGAGGGTGAGGTGAAAACCGAGCATGCAGGTGGGCTGAGGCCGAGGGGGGAGGGGGGAGTGGTGAGCCAGTGGTCAAGGCATCCTCCGCTACGGGGGAAGGTAGGGATGGGGGGGTGGAGTGGGCGGAGGTGGGATTCGAGTAAGGAGGTGAGGGCGGGGTTGCCAGTACCTTGTGTGGTGGTCGCTTGAAAGTCGCCTCCCCATAGGACGCGGTGGGTCGGGTAGTCGTCTGCTAGGCGGAGGCCCGAGGCTGCGACTTCTGCGTATGTTCGGGTCATTTGGGTGCTGTGGAGCTGTGGCATGTAGGCTCCGAGGAGGAGGTAAGGGGTGCCTGAGTGTGGGATTAAGATTAGTCAAGATATGTGGAGAGTGAGGTGAGGGGGTGGGGTTAGGATAGTAGCGGATTGGAATGAGGTCCGGCGGACCGCAAAGAGAACTCCTGCGTTGGGTAGGGGCACAAGTGAGTAGTATGGTCTAGAGCTTTTGAGGAGGTATTAGGGTAGGGCGAGTCGCCAGCGTGATTTATGTGTGGCGTGGTTGGTTTCTGTGAGGATAAGTACGTCAGGGTGGTGGGTGGTGGTGAGGTGTTCTACGTCCATGACGGATGTGTGGAGGCCTCGGGTGTTGAGGTTGATGAGGTGAAGTGGTTGTGCGAGATGGTGTGTGGGTCAATATATTTTTCTTCGGTCACGGAGTTGTTCTTGGCCCAGCCACCCATGTATTTGATCACGGGGAGGGGCGCGCCGATGCAGCTGGCAGCGGAAGCAACTCCTTTCCGGAGGCTGTGTGATGTCCACTTAAAGTCGGCGGGCGCGGACGTGTTGACCGTGCGAAGGGCGAGGGAAAGCCATGCGGAAATTGTGGACGCGGTTCCCCAGTCGGCGGAGGCTTCAGCAGGTGAGAAGCTCTAGAAGGCGTCAGGGGATGGTCGCTTGTAGAAGTTAGCGCAGAAAGCGGCGCGGTGCTGTGAGTAGTATTCCAAAAGGTCCGCTAAGATGGGATTGGCTGCAATAGGGATTGCGAACACGAGCTTGTCGCGGGTGTCGCGGCGCTGGTCGCCTTTATATTTACGGACGAAAAGGCAAATCTGTTGCGACGGTTTGTCGACGGTGATGTCACTGGTACGGCAGCGGGCGCCGGTTTCTGCGCGGCAGAAAAAATGAAATTGACGCAAATCGGAAACGCTCCAGCAGGGGACGGGTTGCAGGGGTCCACGTGAGGTTGTCGCGTAGAGTGTTGGCTACCATCAGGATGTTAAGGGCGACCGGGGCGGGTAGCGGCAGGCGTGAGTCGGCCGGGACGAGGCGACGTTGCAGCATTTCGAGCCCGCGCCTTGCGTCGGCTAACAGTTCACCCACCGCGATAGGTTGGCGCTGGTGGTCACGGAAGAATTTGTTTACTGCAGAGAAGTAGGGTTGCAGCGAGCTAGCTGCTACCGTGCCCAGCTGGGCCAACCAAGCCGTGTAGCGAACCATTGTAGCCGGAGTGGCATGTAGCGGGGCGATATTTTTCTCTGAACATAATACAAAATAGTGTCGTAGTGCGCTGTCGTAATTGGCGTACGTAGACGGCGCTAGCGATTTGCTGAGTAGGGCGACTGCTGTAACCCCGAGCTTATCCGTTCCTAGGACGTTTTGGAAAGTTTCAGCAATATCGGCGGACCAGGGCGCTTGTGCTGAGTCCAGTTGTATGCGGTAGCGGGGTAGGCCGGTGCGCAGAGGGCGAATTGGCTGTACTGTAGACCCGAATCGGTCCGGGCGTAAAGCCCGGCCTATGGTTCCGCGGCGGGTGTATAATAGCCAGGAGGGGGTGAGAGTCGAAAGGCCACGATGCTCCACGCGGATGGTCCGACCCCCTCGCGCCTGCCGAGCCTGCCGGGATAGAAAAGGTCGCGGGCCGCCGGGAAGTGCAACGTCGCGGTGGCGAGCCGGGCGAAGGCGTGGTACCATGTTTTGTCCGGCCAGTAGGGGGCGATGACGGTCGCTGTGGCTTGTGATTGGGCCAGTTTGGCGGCGAGCGCTGGTAGGGCAGTCCATGGAGGGTTGCAGTAGTTGTTTTCGCGACGCCATGCAGCGTCACTCGGGAAGGCGTAGGCAATCGACGTCCTCGCACTGCGGGTCCCTCCATCGGGCGTTGAACCGTGGGAGTTGGGCGTTTAGCATGGAAGCGAAACGGTCGATAGTATGCGGACTCCACAGTTCTTGAAGGTGTTTGAAAAGGCGGGGGTTGAGTTGCCAGTCCTCGGTGTCCAATTCGCGGCTTAGTGTGTCCGCCCACACGTTGGCGGCCGACCGAATGTAGCGCGGGCGGATGTGGATGTCGTTGGTGTCGAGAAGGTACCACAAGCGCCGTAGCTCGGTCATCATGACGGGCGACCGGGACGTAAGCTTGGTTAGGGCGGCGACTACCGCTGTGTTGTCCTCGTGTAGGAGAATTTGCCGGCCCTTGAGTTGCGGTATAAAGGATTCGACCGCGTGCCCACACAACGGTCGGTCAATCTACAAGCCCGTCGAGACCGCCTACCTCCACGCCGATTCCAGCGACTACGGATGGGGAGCCGTGCTGAACAACGACTCCAACTACCAAGCACGCGGCTTTTGGAGCGCTACCGACCGTCTACAACACATCACATGGAAGGAGCTTCGCGCGTAGCACCGTGCGCCACCACTCGAGGTCGCGTCGTAGCTGGTGGGTGAGGCGCACGCGTCCCCCCCAGCCAGTCCGTGTGGCTAATACATTGTGGAGCTTGCGTAAAAAGAAGCGTGCGGGCGCGATGGCGAGGTAGAGGAACTGCGCCTTTCCTGCGAAGGCCGCGAGTTGACGAGTGGGCAGCCATCGGGCGTTCGACGCCGCTCGGCCGAGTAGGGAGGACGCGTGTTGCGCGAGCTGTTGTAGTTTTGCGGGTAGGGCGCGAAACATACCGAGCTGTAAGTCCACCGTAAGCCCAAATGGTCGCCGACCTGCGTCGGAGTCCACACGCCTTTCTTGGGGTTGCGCTGGAGGCCTAGGTTGTCGAGCATGGCCTCGACGCGCTGGCGAAGGAGCATCGCGTCTTGGTAGGAGTCGGCCAAGAAAAGGAAATCGTCCATGTAGGGGAGGAGTCTCGTACCGCGCCATCGAGCGTTCCGAAGAAAACGTTTTGACGGGCGCGCGCGGTCCGGTGTAGATGCCGGCGTAGGAGGCGGTGGGCGACGTAGATGGTTCGTAAACACTTGCGTTAGCTTGCAAAAGTAGTAAGCTGAGCCGGACCAGCCCATCGGAAGGCAAGCGAGGCGCCACAGGGTGCCGCGGTAGTTGACCGTGAAGTAGTCGCGGTCGTCCTCCCGGATGCCAAGGGTGTAGTCCCATCGGTCGAGAGAGACGAAGTAATCGCATGGACGGGATAGGCGACGGAGGTGCTTGAGGGTTTCGCAAGTCATGTTGAACGTTGCGCAATAGCGGTTGAGTTCTCGAAGGTCGATAATCAGGCGCCACTGGTTGCATCCGGGTTTGGGCACCAGGAACATCCGGGAAACGTAGCGAGGGTTGTCCGAGCGCTCCCACGCTCCGCAACCTTCGAAGCGTGGAAGTTCCGAGTATAGAAACTCGAGTTGGGCTGGTGTTGCGTCTAGCATAGAGATGCCGTGGTTGAAGGGCTTGGGGCGTACGCCGTGCTTGAACTTGACGCGTACCCCATGGTGGATCCAACTTAGGACTTGGCCGCTCGCGCCGATGCGCTCCCACTCCTGCCATCGTCGACGCACGCGGTGGCGCATGAAGGAAGATGTCGGGGAGCAGAAATCGGCGCGGCGGGCCACACCATCATTTCTTGGGCGGGGGTTTAGCCGGGTCGGTCGGCTTGGCGAGAGGGGTGGCGCGGGCTGCTGCTGCTGCTACCGTCGCGGCCTTGCGTTTGTCGGCGGCTGCCTTGCGGGTTCTGGCGTCGGGGCCTGTGGGTTTGCCCGGTGTGATCTTCGCGAATGCGGCGCCGGCTGCCGCCTTGCTGGCGGCATGAAGGCTGACTTCAAGTGTCCGGTCGACGAACGCTTGGCGTAGCGCATCCATTGGGCCGGAGACCGCGGTAGGGCGTGGGGGACAGATGCGCTCGTGGGCCAGTTCGGCAAAGACGCGGTCCGCATCCGTGCTCGCTTGTCCGCCCTTGGTGAGGCGGAGGAAGCCCAATTGAGTACGGGCGGCCTCCTCCGTCGCTGTGTGGGTGCGATGACCCGCTCTGATAAGGGCAATCGTTGCCGCCTGCTCTGCCGATAGAGGTGGGCCGTGCGACAGCGTGTCCAAAGCCTCGCTAATTGCCGCGTTGGCGCAACTGTCGAAGAAGGCATAACAGCCGATGTGGAGGTACTCGTCGTATGCTGATTGGGTGCGCTTGTCGCTTAGAGCACGTGCGGTATCGTCTGTAAGTGTCCGCAGACGTGGCTACTCAACGTCGCGTGGGGGACGCTCAAGGCCGGCCGGGATGACCTCGCCGTAGTAGGCGAAGTCGACGAATTCGGACGCGGAGGGTTCGGGTTCGTCGTCAAGCATGTCGATAGGTGGCTCAGGGGCCGCCTTACCACCCTCCGTCGCTGGTGTCGCGTTGGCGGGAATGGACTGTTGTTGATCCGTAATAGCATGTGTGGCTGTCGTCTGTTGGAGCTGTGCGAGTAAGGCAGCGTTAGTCGCCAAAAACTGCTCAGTAATCCGTTGTTCCGAAGCCAAAACTGCCGTACGAATCTGTTCGGCTGTGCGTTGTTCGATCGAGGTAGCGTGAGGGTCGTCCGCTGCGGCGGACGTAGACTGCCAAGGCTGCATGATGCGTAACTGCGTAGTAGAACGAGGGGAAGTGTCGCGTGACGCTCGAGTGCGCATGGGACGATGGTCAACTGACACCTTGCTCGACTACTAGAGTCGAGACTGCATTCGCGCGAAGCCTAGATTGGCTGAACGCGAAAGCAGAGAGTGCCTAGGCTCGTGGCCAGCTACGGCTTATAAGGCGCGGGCTAGCTAGAGCTGACCGTTGGGGAAGTCGTTGGTCGTTGGTTGCGTATAAATGCCAAGGCGAGATGGTTGCCCTGCACGTGCGATGCGCAGCTATTTAACGGTAACAGTAACCGCTAGTGTTACTGTCCCGTACACATGGAAGTTGGATATGCAAACCTCTAGATTCAAATCAGTATGACCATTTGGATTAGGATACATCGTAAACTATTGGGCATCGCTACGGTGGGTACATGAGCATTATTTCTTTGCTTATAAAAATACATAGTGACACACATGGTGTATGTGCATAATTATAAAAAATATAGAATGAGAGAGAAGAAAGTAGTGTGTGTGTAGTGTGTGTGTGTGTGTGATGATGAGTGTGTGTGTGTGTGTGTGTGTGTGTGTGTGTGTGTGTGTGTGTGTGTGTGTGTGAATGTGTGAAAAATAAGCATCACGACTATGGGCCTCCATGGAATAGTGAGAGACATAAGGTTTGTGTACATATAGAATGAAAGAAAAAATATTATAGAAATACAAAGAACGACAGGCGAAAAGAACTACGGGCCACTCGTATCATATATATAGACACGCGGTGCTAAACTTGTGAGATCACATGTATGATAATCTTATTAGGCGATTCTAAGTTTTTGTCGATTGTTTCAGGTGGCAGCCCCCCCTTATGTTTTTGGCCTTCTTTTGTTAAACTATTTTTGCCCAATCCATTATGTAAGTACTGCAAATGGCATGCTTTTAGGCGCTGCAATAATGCAACGACATTCACGACGAGGTTCAGGGCTTCCCATAAGGCCAGGGTTTATCGGGGAGATGATAGGACTTTACAGATTTTGAGGAAGGTAGCAGTACTTTAGACAGATTATCTGAAAGGTTTACCCGAGGGCACGTTTTGCCAAAGATGTTAGCTTGCTTACAATTTGGCCAAAAGACCACCACAGGCCTGGCCTGGGGGAAGATTAGCGCTAATTATGGGTTGGGTGGGTGGGTTGCGCGAGCCAGATGGGCGAGCGCAAAGCAGAGAGTGCCAGTGCTCGGGGGTTGCACCGGCTTAAGGGGCTGCCGCTAGCTAGTGCTGCTGGGGGCAGGGCATGGGGCGTTGCGCTAGGCGTTTCCTCAGTCCTCGAGGGTCACCTCGAGGACTGGGTGAGACGCGCCGCTTTTACAGTAACGCTTTACCGTTCAGGTTTGCGTTCTGTCACATATGTAAGTAAGTTTTGCAAACCTCTAGATTTAAAACCAATCTGACTATTTACCCGAGGGCACGTTTTGCCAGTATGTAATAAACCGGAGGTTTAGCGCAGCCTAGTCTTGATGAAGCGGGTTAGCGGGGACGAGCCAGCCGAAGTACTGCCAAGCCGCTGGGGATGGGGTCATGGTAGGGTCGATGTATTTCCCTTCTGTGACAGAACTGTTCTTGGCCCAACCACCCATGTATTTGACGACGTGGAGTGGGGTCCCGATGCAACTAGCGGCGGAGGCTGCCCCTTTACGGAGGCTGTGCGATGTCCATTTAAATCCGCTCGGAGGTGTGGCGCCGACGGCGTCGCATGCGTCGCGGAGCCAGGCGGAGAGAGTCGCAGCTGCTTGCCAGTCGCTGGAGTTTTCGTAAGGTACGAAACTCCATAGTGCGGCGGGAGGGGAGCTGTTGTAGAATTTCTTGCAGTAGGCGGTCCGCTGAGTGCAATAATATTCCAGTAGGTCGGCCAGCACCGGATTGGCAGTAGTTGGGATGGCAAGGATAGGCTTGTCGACCGCGCTGCGTCTCTGATCGCCCTTAGCTTTGCGTATGAAAAGCCAGATTTTCTGCGAAGGTCGGTCGACGACAAGGTCGCCTGATAAACACCTTACTCCCGACTCGGCCCGGCAGAAGAACGCATAGGTAGTGCAAACTGCCAGCAGCGCTCGAAAACGAGCGATGAGGTGGCGGGAAGTAGGAGTCCACTGGAGGTGCGTACTGAGCGTAGCGGCCGCGGTGAGTAGCGAGAGGGCGAGCGGAGCTGGTAACGGTAGGCGCGAGTCCGCCGCCTGTAGTCGTTGCTGGTGCATCTCGAGTCCGCGACGCGCGTCGGCCAAGAGTTCGCCGACGGCGATAGGCTGCTGTTGGTGGTCGCGGAAAAACTTGTTGATCGCCGAGTAGTACTGCTGTAGCGATGCGGCAGCGACAGTACCTTGCAATCCCAACCAGGCCGTGTAGCGAACGACCGATTGAGTAGTAGCCTGTAGCGGGTGAATATTTTCCTCGTGGCAGAACGCGGCAAATTGACGCAAGCCGCTGTCGTAGTTGGCGTACGTGGTCGGGGCTAAGGAGCTGCTTAACAGGTGTAGCGCAGTGGTACCGATGAGGTCGGTGCCCAACAGGTTTCGCAGTCCGGTAGTCATGCTAGCAGTCCACGGTGCGTGTGCGTCGGGTGTCCGTAAGGAGTAGCGGGCAGGCCTTGTGGGCTTGTTCGCTTGCGTAACCATTGCGCGTAGGTCTGTGAGGCTGGCGTTTGCAGTCCGTAGCGTGCGTCCTATTGCGCCCCTGCGGGTGTGGAGCCAGGCCGGCGTGGCAGTCGAAAAGCCACGACGCTCCATCCTGGTCGTCCGACCCCCTCGCGTGAGCCTAGCCGACCGGGAAAGAACAGGTCTCGCGACGGGGGGTAGTGAATAGTCTCGACGGCTGAGCTGTGGAGGTCTTGAAACCACGGTGCGTGAGGCCAGTACGGGGCGATGACGGTAGCCGCTGCTCCTGATTGGCGTAGTTTTGCACAGAGGTCGGGAAGGGCTGACCACGGGGGGTTGCAGTAGTTTATCTCTCGTTGCCATGCGGTGTCCGGGAGGTGTAGACAGTCGACGTCCTCGCATTTGGGGTCGCGCCACCGGGCGTTGAAACGTGGGAGTTGAGCGTTTTCCATTGACGCGAAGCGGTCGATGGAGTGTGGTCCCCACGTTGACTGAAGGTAGTCGAATATTCGAGGGTTGAGCTGCCAGTCGTCGCGGTCGAGCTCCCGGCTTAAGCTGTCGGCCCAGATGTTCGCCGCTGATCGGATGTAGCGGGGCCGGATGCGGATGTCGTTGACGTCGAGTAAGTGCCAGAGCCTGCGCAATTCGGTCATCATGACCGGTGAGCGCGTAGTCAACTTGGAGAGCGTAGCCACGACGGCTGTGTTGTCCTCGTGTAGTAGAACGTGTCGGCCTCGGAGTTGTGGCAAAAAGGACTCGATCGCGAGACGAACGGCGCGGAGTTCCTTCCAGGTGATGTGTTGCTGGCGGTCGTCGTCGTACCAAAACCCGCGGGCTTGGTAGGCAGGGTTGTCGTTCAGGACGGCGCCCCACCCGTAACCACTTGAGTCGGCGTGTAGGTACGCGGTCTCGATCGGTTTGTAGATGGAGCGGCCGTTGTGTTGGTTGGGCACAGTGCGCCACCACTCGAGGTCGCGGCGTAGTTGATGTGTCATCCGTACACGTCCGCCCCATCCAGTTCGCGTAGCCAGCACGCAGTGTAGTTCGCGCAGAAAGAAACGGGCTGGTGCGATGGCGAGGTAGAGGAACTGTGCCTTGCCAGCAAACGCCGCGAGTTGTCTGGCGGGTAGCCACCGAGCGGAAGTAGCTGCGCGGCCGAGTAACGCTGAAGCTTGTTTCGCGAGGGCCTGTAGCTTGTCGATCGGGGCTCGGAATTCGCCTTTGAGGAGGTCGACTGTCATGCCGAGGTGGGTGCCCACTTGGGTGGGCTGCCACAAGCCTTTGTCGGGATTGCGCTGGAGGCCTAGCCGGTTGAGGAGGGTCTCGATGCGGTCGCGTAGCAGTAGAGCTGCGTCGTACGAACTGGCCATGAACAGGAAGTCGTCCATGTAAGGTAGCAGTCGTACTCCGCGCCATCGGACGTTGCGGAGGAAACGTCGTGACGGTTTGTATGGCGTCTCGGAGCCGGCGGTCATCGGGGTAGGCGCCCGACGCAAGTAGTTCGTGAACACCTGGGTTAGCTTGCAAAAATAGTAAGCCGACCCCGACCATCCCATTGGTAGGCATGCGAGGCGCCACAGCTCGCCGCGGTAGTTGACCGTAAAAAAGTCGCGGTCCTCTTCCCGAATGCCGAGCGTGTAGTAGCCGTCCGCCAGGTCGAGGGAGACGAAGTAGTCGCCTGGGCGGGACAAGTGGCGTAAGTGCTTGAGGGTCTCGCACGACATCTTGAACTCCGCGCAGTAGGTGTTGAGTTCGCGGAGGTCGATGATAAGCCGCCACTTGTTTATACCGGGTTTCGGGACGAGGAACATTCGGGAGACGTAGCGAGGGTTGGAGGCGCGCTCCCAGGCTCCGCAGGCCTCGAAGCGTGGAAGCTCCGTAGCTAGGAAGTCGAGTTGAGGTTGAGTGGCGTCCTTCATGGAGACACCGTGGTTGAAAGGTCGGGGACGTAGGCCGTTTTTGAACTTGACCCGCACGCCATGGCGGATCCAGTTCACGACTTGACCGCTCGCGCCGATATGCTCCCACTCCCGCCATCTTAGCCGCACGCGGTGACGCATGTAGTTGGAGGACGGGGAGCAGGAATCGGAGCGGCGGGTCACACCATCATTTTTTGGTGGCCTTCGCTCCGTCGATGGGTTTAGTCCCGGACGCTGCAGCTGCTGCTGCTGCTGCTGCGGCCTTGCGCTTGTCGGCGGCTGCCTTCTTGGCCTTGGCGTCTTGTCCGGGGGGCTTGTCCGGCGTGACGCGAGCGAACGCTGCTCCAGCAGCTGCTTTGCTGGCGGCATGTAGGCTGACTTCGAGGGTCCGATCGACGAACGCTTGGCGTAGCTCGTCCAGTGCGCTCGAGACCGCGGTAGGGCGTGGGCGGCAGAAACGCTCGTGGGCAAGTTCTGCGAACACTCGGTCCGAATCCGAGCTCGTTTGTCCGCCCTTGGTGAGGCGGAGGAAGCCCAGTCGAGTACGGGCGGCCCCCTCCGTCGCTGTGTGGGTGCGATGACCCGCTCGGATGAGGGCAACGGCCGTCGCCTGCTCCGCTGGTAGAGGAGGTCCGGTTGACAGCGTGTCCAAAGCCTCGCTGATTGCCGCGTTGGCGCAGCTGTCGAAGAAGGCATAGCACCCGAGGTGGAGGTACTCGTCGTACCCCGCTTGAGATTTCCGGTCGTTGAGGAAGCGGGCCGTGTCGTCCGTTAGCGTCCACAGACGAGGTTCGTCGATGTCGCGAGGGGGTCGTTCCAAACCGGCCGGAATGAGTTTGCCGTAGGAGGCAAAATCGACGAATTCGGGCTCGTGGAGCTCGGGGTCGTCGTTCAGCAGGTCGATAGGCTGCTCAGGGGCTGCCTTACCACCCTCAGTCGCAATGGTCGCGTCAGGGGGAATGGACTGCTGTTGATTCGGAAGCTCGGTCGGGCCTGTTAAACGTTCGAGCTGGGCTAGTAAGGCGGTGTTAGACGCCTGAATCTGCTCAGCCAATCGGAGTTCGAGGGCCGAAACCGCGCTTTGAATCTGTTCGGAGGTACGCTGTTCGATTACAGAGGGGAGGGGGTCGACTCCGGGGGCGGAGGACGACGGCTCAGGCTGCATGATGTTAGACGGCGACTTAGAACGGGGGGAAGTGTCTCGTGACGCTCGAGTGCGCATGAGGCGATGTAAAACTGACACCCTGCTCGACTACGAGAGTCGAGACTGCAATTGCGCGAGCCAGATGGGCGAGCGCAAAGCAGAGAGTGCCAGTGCTCGGGGGTTGCACCGGCTTAAGGGGCTGCCGCTAGCTAGTGCTGCTGGGGGCAGGGCATGGGGCGTTGCGCTAGGCGTTTCCTCAGTCCTCGAGGGTCACCTCGAGGACTGGGTGAGACGCGCCGCTTTTACAGTAACGCTTTACCGTTCAGGTTTGCGTTCTGTCACATATGTAAGTAAGTTTTGCAAACCTCTAGATTTAAAACCAATCTGACTAAATAAATACTTTGTTTCTTTTGAATATATTTCCTGAAATTTGAAATTTGAAAATTTCCACAACAATACCGGCAAACTAGACCGGCTGCTGTCTATCGGTCCTCTCTACCTAGCCTTTAAGGACTTACGAGCGAGTTTAGCCCGGGTCTCTTCGACTAGGTACACCTAAAAAAACACGCAGGAGGAGGCCGTCAAATAGGTGAACAGCAAAAACAGCTCCGGCGGCACGAGACTACGAGAGTCCGTTGAGTGAGGGGACGTTGCATATTCAAGGGAGTCTTTTAGAGCTGAACTCATCTCATCTCTCGCTATCGCACAACCCCCCGGGCCGTAGTAACATGCCTAAGCCGCAATATGCCAGCAATAGGGTCATTGTCGGAGCACTAGGAGGCAAGAGCAACAACGCGTGGGGGGGGGGGGGGGGGGATCGGAGAGCAGCCATTCGGCGGAGTGCACCAGCATACGAGGACATAAAGGCTTGTCCGAGAGGCAACGGGGGTCCATCCTGTGGAGGTGGGGGAGGAGGGGGAGGGATAGAGGGAGGCGGGGGGGGAGGAGGGTAAGCACATGCTTAACTCGGGGTGGGGGAGGGAAGAATGCCAAGGGGGGGTCCATTGGAGGTATAGGGAGGAGGGGCGATTAGTATTTGCAGGGGGTATGGTCCAAGGTGCGACGGACGGGAGCAGCCACCATTGTCATGATAGGCCAATGGAGAAACGGGAGCGGGAGGGGCCACACAGTGGGTGCATGGAGCGGAAAGAGGGCGAGCTCTGGTGGAAGACAGAAGATAAGCGCCCGAGGCACATGGGGTGAATAAGGCCGGAGAGGGGGTCGCAAGGTGGCGAGCTTGGCCACGGTGGGCATGATTGGAGGGGTCGTTGCCAGATATAAACATGTTAGTGTGTCGTGCGAAACCATTTTGATGATTGGAGGGGCCATTTGCGGCTAGTAAACCGTATATGCCACTTGGGGCGCAAGTGCAATATCCCCCCCCCGCGACGGGGACAAAACGCCCGATGCACTTAGGCCCGGCACCGACCCAGAAGCATACTCATGGTCACCACTGGTAGTTGCACGCCCTCTAGATACACTATTGTCACCACACATTTTGTACACCACACAGATACCATCCACTAGAACCAGCACGCGCAGCTTGCCACCCAACGCCACCGGCATCAGTAACTAGAGTGTGCCGCACACTAGCAAAAGCACGAGCACCAGTTTCAGGAGCTGCAACCCTCTGCCCAACACCAACAACATGTGGCCGCCAACCAGCACTAGCATGTGCAACAATACTACCACCGGCAGCACAACTGCCACCGGGAACCTTATGCCCACTATCACCAACAGTTGCAGCACCAGCTCCAAAAGCACCAGAATCACTAGCTTCAACCCTCTCCCCACGAGCACCGGCAGTAGCAGCCGATCACCGACTAGCACTTGCACAAGTACCACCTTCAGCAGCACCACCAGCTACAACTTTGTGTCCACGAGCACTTGAAGCAGCACCCGGGCGCGAGCCAACACTAGCAGTCGCGGTGGAAGCACCACCACATGTAACATTGTGACAACGAGCACAAGCAACAAGTGATCACCGACCATCACGAGCACATGCATACGCACCGCCATCGGCTTTACCACAAGTCGTAGGTATGTGTCTACAAGCAACAACATTAGCAGCTAGGCGCATTCTTGCCCAAGCACATGTTGCATCAACAACAACAACATCAACAGCAACAGCAACAACAACAACAACAACATAAGCTGCATTACCACTAGTTGCAACCCTCTGCCCATGAACACCGGCAGCAATGGCCGATTGGCTTATCGCCAACCAGCACCAACAGCTGGGAAAGCACCCCCGGTAGTAGCACGACCAAGTACTTGCCCACCAAGTACTTGACCGACAACAGCTGGCCACGAACCAGCACCGCCTTTTGCTACAACACCAACAACACCAAGGGCAACTGTTGGCCGCCAACCCACGCCATTGCCAACACCCGCAGCAAGGCCACATATAGTATTTGAAAGGAAATTGAAATTGCAATTGTCCACAACAATACCGGCCAACGGGACCGGCTGATGTCTATCGGGCCTCTCTACTTAGCCATTCAAGACTTATGAGCGAGTTGGGCCCGGGTCTCTTCGACAAGGTACACCTATCGACACACCTAGCTTCGATGTGTGTCGACGTTCCTCGGAAGTTTAAAAAGCTGTAAGCAACCGCAGTAATTACCACAGTCCCCCCACCTAAGCAGTAACAGCGTAATAATTTTGTAATCAAGAAAAACAGAACTAAAAATAAATCCACTTGTCGAGAAATGCAAAACTAAATTGTTGCTTGACCGTCACGATGCACGGCCCGCTCCCACCGAACCGGGGTGCCGACTGGCCTAGGCCGGTCGGCGTTCGGGAGGGACGACGGGCCAGCCTAATCTAGCTCCCGCGTGACTTCGGTCTTGCCGAAGATAGGAGGGGAAAGGCTGGCAAAACCCCTCCTCGCGTGGTCGCTCGTCGATCCCGCCGCCGCATCCCGTGAGCCCCGCCCCAAGGTCGTTGCCGCGTCCACCGACGCGGCGGTCCTCCTTGTCGAGGTCCCCCGTCACCTCGAGGGCAGGTGGGGGGGACCGAGCCACACAAACACAGGAAAAAATGGGCGCTCCTGCCTCCGCGCTTGAATTTTCCCCGCTCATTTCCCCGGTTTTTCTCTGCTTGGTACCCGGGTACCTGTCAGGTAGTCCAGCCTGCGTCCGTACCTTCCCCTCTCTGATTGCGCGTCCACCGAGCAGACTTTGTGAGGTGCTACTTTGGTTAGGCTAAGTTGGCAACCTTAGACTAATAGTAGAACCTAATGTCTGGATCTAATTACAAAGCGTAGAGAGAATTATTAAGATTGTCTTAGGAACAGGGTTTCTTACAATCTGGGTGTGGCGTAAATCTGGTCTGTACCGGTCTCTCCTCTCTACCAGTAAGTCCCCGTCTTAAATATCCACTCCTCAGGTGTTCTAGAAACATCCTTAGAACCTGTAGCTTGTGCTGTCTGCTAACTAAACCAAACTATTACTAGTGATACAGATTATCTGAGATTATCTCTACCGTCTATCAAACCTTATCGCACCAGCTCTTAGAACTATCTACAAACGAACTATTAAGAAGAGATACTGCTAGTAACTCTGTACTGTCGAGGGAAAATACGGCGACACAGTTGTATTGCCGTGATGACAATAAAAGAGTCACTGAATATCGCTAAGATACAGGTACCCGGGTACCTGTACCATTTCGAGGAAATAGATAATGTCAGATACGAGCACTTAGCTAAATGGCTAGGATATTACAGACTTTGTTGAAACAGGGGCCTCCGCGCTCACCCGGGCCCTCCCGCAAGGGTCTCGTTTTTCAAGGTAGTAGGTGTCGAAGAGGGGGGGGGGGGGGGGGGGGGGGGGGGGGGGGGGGTAAGGTCACCGTAGCCGGATCCGTCGGGCCGCGGGTGGACGGAAATTAGTCAAAACCCTCCGTACGGGGTTTTCCGGCGGCGCCGACCCGGAGGGTCGTCGTCGCCAAATCTTGTCGCTCCTTCCGTCGCGACTAGCCTCCTTGCCGCCCAAGCTTACTCCTCCCCCCGTGAGATGTAACTTGTCGGCGTAGCGGCTCGCTAGTGAGCGCCTTGCCATGGTGCTGCTCCCCAACTAGCTCGACGCCGGGTACGGACATTAGTTTAGATTCCAAAAAGCCCTCCGTACATGGCTTTCTGGCGGCGGCTGATCATGAAGATCGCCACCGCCTCACGTAGCCGCTCCTCCGCCTGCGACCGGCCACCGGCATGTGCCATGTCTTGCCCCCGGGAAGTTTCGATTGGCACGTAGTTGGTCGATGGCTAGCGAGCGCCCTTTCTTGGCGCTGCTTCCCGGCTGGCCACCACCATCTCCAACACCCGCCTTCCATCGCTGATCCGGCCGTACCCTCCTCGCCATCAAACGCTCATGTAGTACAAGCCCCACCCCGTCGAAGTAGGACTGTATTCAGAAGTATCAGACCGCGAGAAAACATATCGGACGGGCCGAGCGGGAGATCTTGGTGCCGGTATTGTACATACATTATTTTTCAATAACCCTCTGTAAAGGGCTTTCCCGACAGCTGATGATCCCGCGGATCGAGCTGTCGGCCCTCTTAGCCCCTTACCGTGCCAGGCCTGGCACGGCTACGGGGTTTCCTGCGCCCACCACGGGGAGGTGAGGGGATGCCGACGGGCCTCCTAGCGCACTCCCCTCCGGGGCCGCCGCCGCTGCGCCGCCGGTGGGCGCCGTGGTAATACTACTTATAACAACAACACTAGTTGCAGCCCTTTGCCACGAGCACCAGGAACCTCCCGCCAACCAACACCAACACATGCACCAGTAGTACTAGCGACAACACCAGCGGCAGCAACACCACCACCACCATGAGTTCTAAGCCCACCAGCACTAGTAGCTAAAACGACAAGGCGCCCGCCGGCGGCGCAGCGGCGGCGGCCCCGGAGAGGGGTGCGCTCGCAGGCCCGTCGGCACCTACCTCTACCTCCACGCGGTGGGCGCTGGTAACCCGATAACCGTGTCAGGCCTTGCACGGTAGGGGGCTGAACGAGGTACCCACTTACCGACAGCTGCGATCCGCAGGATCAGCAGCTGTCGGGAAGCCCTGTACGGAGGGTTTTGGAAAAACATAATATCCGTAAACCGGCACATGGATCTCCCGCTCGGCCTGTCCGATATGTCTTTTCCGCGACTAAATACTCGCAAATACTCTCCCGACGATGGGGCGGGGGCGGCGTCCGCGAAATATTTTTTGGTGAAGAAGGGTACGGACGGATCAGCGGAGGGACGAGGGTGTTGGAGCTGGCGGCGGACAGCTGGGAAGCAGCGCTAGGGCACGGCGCTCGCTAGCAGTCGCCAGCCCTGCGAGAGCCTTTGGTCTCCCTTGAGGGCGAGGCCTCATGCTACGCAGGACGGAGGTGGGTCGCAGCCGGAGGAGCGGCACGGTCTGGCGGCGGCGGTCATTAGGATCGCCCGCCACCGGAAAAACCCGGTACGGGGAGTTTTTGGAAAAATTCCGGTACCCACCATCTTTTGAGGACCGGCGACTCGATCCATGTGTTCTTCCAATCCCTTCCCTAGTCGGTACCCGGTTATCGATAGGCTGCCTCTGGCAGTGTGCCTAGGGTTATCGTAACGGCACACTGCTCGTAAAGGCGGCCACCTAACAACATAAACCACCGGGGGAGGGTACGGACGGCTACAACGCGATCATATAGGTGTTGGAAACAGACGGGAAAAGGACAAGGGACATGAGAAAATCTGGCTCGGGGGCAGGAGAGCCAGCAGGACACCGTCTGCAGCCTAGTTATTTACTCTTCTCAGCCCCCGAAGGAGGAGAGAAGACTCGGCTAGGTGGCGATCTGTGTCGGAAGGAGCGGCTAATACCTCGGGCGCGGTTGAGCACGGATCGAGGCGGGACCGACGACGACCTATGCGAGGGGGGTTTTTCACCTGCCTTTCCCCCCAAGCTTCGGCACGACCGGAGTCGCACAAGAGCCGAGGTTAGGCAGGTTCGCCTCGACCAGCTCAAGCTGAACAACCTTGCTTATCAGCGACCCCGCAGCGGCTGGAGCATGCCGCGTATCGTGGAGACTAGTGACATTTTACATTTCATACTGTATCCCAAAAAATACGTATAGATCAGAAAATAATAAATACATGGATACGGGTATGTTTTAGACGGTATCGTCACTGCCATTGGAGAGGTTGGGATTAGTGGTTCACGGTCTACCTCACGCTTCTAAGTTCAGTTAGGCGTAGCAAAAGGGGGGCCCCAGAGACTCCAACCGGTTTTTACTGGTATTGGAGTGTTTAATTTCAAATTTCAAATTACAACAACAACATGGTGCCATCTAGCAGCAACATCAAGATCAACACCACCTTTAACAATAGCACCACAAGGAGCACCACCATGTGCAATCCTTTGCCCACTAGCATGAAGTGCAACAGCTGGCCGTGAAACCACATCGGCGGCTACGACAACACCTACAGCAACAAGAGCAAGATCACCAGCCGCCCTACCAACAGAATCTTTATGTTTACTAGAAAATGCGATAACAACAGCCGCCAACCAACACCATCAGTTGCAAAAACCCTACATGTAGCACCCCCACTACCAACAACATTGGTACCACCAGCACCACCACCAAGAGTATCAATACCTCCACTTGCAGCCCCCTGCACAAGATTAATAGCAGCTACACTTGACCGCGAGCCCACACCGGCAGCTGCCACAACACAACTAACGCCACCACCGACACCACCAATAGCCCCACCAACGGCACCCCGATGTCCACTACCATTAAAAGCAGCAACGACCGGCCGCTAACATGCACCATCGCATGCAATTGCAACAGACTATGTAGGAGCAACATGTGGCGGTTAGCCTCTGAAAGCTAAACGCTAGCACAAATCTGTTCTAGTCTGTCTAGCTCTGTGTCGTAAGATTGCAATTGATGTTGTCGAGAGGTAATTGATGAAAGATGTTTCACTGCTGTACTTGGGCAGTAGATGTTGTAAATGAACAAAGGAATTGTTAAAAGGTTCTGTCACCTCCCTCTACTGCACTGGGCTTAAATAGGTTTTAGCCCAGACTGGTTACGCCTGCAAGCTATGCTTACGTGTCAGGCGTTAGTGCTGTTCAACCGTCGTCATCTGCCTCGAGACGCGGCCTGCCTAGCATTGGGTTTCACGACGCGGCTCCTTCTGCATTGGAGAGCTCGTTCTGGCGCGTCATCTGGCTAGTTAGATTAATTATGCATATCTGTACGTACCGGGAGGTACTGGTCGTACTGTAGCATCAGCACCATTACAATATTGCAGTAGCGACGTACCCACGAGTATACGTCCGTCCTGTGGAAAAGCACGAATTGGAATTCGTAACGAGTACCTGTACAATGTCCTGCAATGTACTGTTGCAGGACTGTACTCGTCACACTCGTACCCTCCCCCTCTTGACAGATCAATGAGGTCGCCGCGAGGCAGACCTCCGTGGTTCTTGGCTCCTTTACTGAAGCAATTACTGGGACTCAGGAATGCGCGCTGGGTGAGCGTGCATAAAATCAACGTACGCCTGAGTCTTGGCGAACTTGCGCCATTGGGGCGTCTCCAAGAAATCTTGTAACGCAACTGTTCGATGCACCTCGTTCAAACGGTGCCAGACAGGTGGAATGTCGTCATCACTGAAATGCGTCATGAAGAGCAAATATTTGCCTCGTCGCCCAGGTAGCGACTTGACGCACACAGCAGAGATGTGTGAGATGTCAAACTCCTCGTCGTCTCCTTCAGGGACAGTCACCGGGACAGCTGGCCGTAGTAGAGCGGTAGAGCAGGGTCTTAAGTTGTTAACGTGGAACACAGGATGTAAGCGTACTGTCGCTGGAAGTTTTAATCTGTAACTGTGTTTCCCAATCTGCTCCTCCACTGAAAAAGGGCCAAGCTGTCTGTCTCTGAGTTTCCTGTTCGGCTGTCCTCGTAGAAAAAGATTTGCTGTGACGACTGACACCTTGTCTCCCTTAGCGAAGTGTGGCGCTGTAGACGGTTCTGTGCGCGCTTGCATCTCGTTCTTGTGTAGTTGTAACACTGAGCGTACCAAGCTGTGTACTTCCTGTAACAATCTCAACCGTTCTGTTGCGTCTTGCGAAAAAAGGAATCGATGGTCGCATGCTGAAGAGCAGGTCCGGAGGCTCCTCAGGAGAGAAACCAAAGTTAGCCTCGAACGGCGTGTGCTCAATTCCAAGTGCACGCGAAGCGTTGTACGCAAACTCCACTTGCGGTAAAAGTGTCGACCAGTTGGAGCCATCATAGCAACAGAAGCAACGAAGAAGCTGCTGAAACGTGCTGTTCACGCGCTCTGTCAGTCCGTCTGTTTCTGGGTGTCGGCTGGTAGACATGTTTAGTCGCGTTCCAAGGCGTCTCCACAATGTCTGCCAGAAGGCGCTGACAAATTTCGGGTCGCGGTCACTGATCAGCACTCGGGGCAGTCCATGTAAACGGTAGACTCCCTGTAAAAACAAAGTTGCAGTTTCTTCGGCAGTAATCGACTCTGTGCATGGCAGAAAATGGGCCATTCGAGTTAGATGGTCTACTACAATCAGCACACTGTTAAAGCCGTTGCTCTCAGGCAAGTGTGTCAGGTAGTCAAGACCAACTGTGTGCCACGGTCTGGGTGGAACAGGTAACGGGTAAAGAGTCGCGGCCATCTGAGGTCGAATCTTCGCTCGTCGGCACACGACGCAGCGTTCACAAAAATCTTTCACATCTTGGCGGATTCGTTTCCACCAGAATCTGTCGAGTGCTTTAGCAAGAGTGCTAGCAACTCCTCTGTGACCGGCTGACGAACTTTCGTGCAGCTCTGCGATCAATTTCAGTCGGAGCTCAGAGTTCTGTGGAATACAGAGGCGATTGAGACGCCAAAAGTACCCATCTCTGGCTTCTATCCGGCTGTCTCTTGTCCACTCACCATCGTCCCCATAAAACGAATCTCGTGAGAACCCCTCGCGAATGAGATCAGCGAACTCAGGGCTCAGCTGCAACGCGTTAACAGTCAGTGAATTTAACTGTGCGTCTTCAAACAGCAGCTGGGACTTCCGTCGTAATTCTCGATCTGACGGAACCTCGCCATCCCAAAATAAGGGTACTGTGGCCTGAGGTACGAAGTCTGGTCGCCGGCTTAACGGGTCAGCTTCGTTCAGAGCTCCCTTGCGATATGCAAGTGTCATCGAGCCCACAAACGGTTGCAAATCCCGCAGGTATCTTGCTTGCCGCTTGTTCAGCATGTTGTTCGGTTGCCTGAGCAGGTGCCGCAGTGTGTCGTGGTCTGTTACGACAAGGAACTTAGAACAGCCTTCAAGATAGCACCTCCAATGCTTGACAGCTTCGCATACGGCCAAAGCTTCTAAGTCGTACGCAGAGTAAGTGTTACCACGCTCAGCTGAATTCAGCTTACGCGCCCAGTAAGAGACTGGTTGAAGACCGCCTCCTTGGTCTTGCAACAGGACTGCTGCAATTCCCACTATTGAAGCATCTGTAGCCACGGTGAACGTCGCGTCCGAGCCGACCTCCGGAAGGATCAGGCATGGCGCGGAAATGAGCCGTAACTTGAGAGTCTCAAAGGCTTCCAAACAGGCAGGCGTCAGCGTAACCTTCTGTGGCTGGGACTTCCGCAGTAAGTCCGTCAATGGAGCCGTAAGGTCGCTAAAATGGTGTATGAATCTCGCATAGAAGTTGCAGAACTGTACGAAACTGCGAACCTCCTTTTGCGTCTTGGGCACTGGCCAGTCTGCAACGGCCTCGACTTTCTTTGTGGAAACCGAAATTTTTCCGGCTGACACAGTGTAGCCCAGATACTCCATTTCTTGCAATCCGAAGAAGCATTTCTTAAGGCGCAATTTCAGCCCGTCCTCCTTGAATCGCTGTAGCACTAGACGCAGGTGCTCCAGGTGCTCTTCCAGAGTTCGACTGTAGATACAGACGTCATCCAGGTAGACTGTCACGAACTTATGTAAAAAGTCGCGAAGGATGTCGTTCATCATTCTCTGAAATGTAGCTGGTGCATTACACAGGCCAAACGGCATGGCGACCCATTCCATTAAGCCATCAGGGGTCTGAAAAGCCGTCTTGTGAACGTCCTGGTCACGCACTCGAACTTGCCAGAATCCAGAAGCGAGGTCGAGGTGTGTGTAAAAATTCGCGTCCTTAAGTTCGTCCAGTGTGTCGTCCACACGCGGTAGCGGGTAAGCATCTTTACGCGTAACCTCGTTAAAACCGCGGTAGTCAATGCAAAGACGTAGCGAGCCATCAGCTTTTCGCACAAAAAGAATTGGCGAGCCGAATTCACTGTAGCTGGGGCGTATCAACCCAGCTTCCACCGCGTCTTTAAGCTGTCGATTAAGCTCAGCGCGCTCTGCGGGTGACAATCTGTTCAGACGTTGACGTCGCATCGGGCCAATTGTTTCAATGGGATGATCCCACTGTCGGCTTACAGGTGGAGAGTCGACAGGTCGCAGTAACTCCGGGAAGTCATCAAAGAGTAAAGACCGGAAGTTATCACGTTGTTCTGCTGTTAGTTCCTCTCCAGTGTGAAAGTCTGTCGTTTGTTCAGCGATTGACGTAAGTTCAATGACGTAAAAATCAGCATGACGTCCTCTGCTGCGGCGCGTCTTGCGCATGAGCTTCTGAACTTTCGTAGACGACAGGAGTAGACACTCAGGGCGTCGTTCCTCGAGTGTAGTCTCCACAGCTGTGCCGTCCATTAGTGTAAAAATTCTGGTTGTACCAAATTGTAAAGAGGCATGTTCGTCATCAAGCCATGGTAAACCCAGGATTAAATCAGCTGTGCGTAAATCACGTAAGACATAAAAAGTCCGGTGAAACTCGTGTCGAGCCAGCTCAAAAGTGACGTCGCAGACTGTCGTAGAAGTCACTCGTTGTCCATTAGCGAGTCGAACTGGGGTTTTACTGGCAGACTTCCGAGTCTGTAAAGCAAAGCGTCGTACAAAGTCCTCTGACACAAAATCAAGTGTCGCAGCACAGTCCACTAATCCAGAAATGTGGTGTCCGCCATCAGGAGTTTTCACAGTCAGCTCAGCTCGAATTAACGGGCGAGCTTCCGTGAGGTCAGTCAGTAGCGCTGTAGCTGGCGAGGAAAATTGTTGCAGCTTAGCGATGGACTGTTCCGAGTCGTCTGTTGGTACAGGTACCGAGTCGGGTTGATCAGGTGCTGTAGGTTCTGGTGAGTCGTTAAACGCACAATCTGCGTCGACTAACCACAGCTGTACAGGCCAAGGGGCTGGAGCAACCACCTCCTGTTGCGCTGGATTCTCCAGTGATTGACGTGTAAAAAGCTGTGTCCTTGCTGGGAATTCTTGATAGAGTTTCCAGTGCTTAGTCACCTGAGTAAATTTCGCCCACTTCGGTAGTACAAATACAGCCATCGTAGATGTCGGAGACGTTCGACGACATTCCTCAAAATGCTGCGCAATCTGCTCAGCTAACTCCCAGGGTGGGTTGATGAACACCCTCTCTCCTGTTAAGTCTCTGTCTAGAATCGAGTCACTCGGCGAACAGTGAGGTAAGTCACCGTGCGAGTTAAGACCTTCATCATCAGCACAGCCTTCCAACGTGAAGTTGAATCGTGCATGCAGAGGGTCAAAGACTGAGTCAACCAGTTTCCAATCAACTGAACGTCTGGTTACAGGTTTACGACTCTGTCTCTGCTTAGTCTGACGACGACGACCTGCTACTTGGGTTACAGGTGTCGCAACTGCAGTCGATGGAGATGTCGAAAGAGTCTCGACAACCTCTGTCGCTAACAGTGTCTCAGAATGAACAGTAGATGTAGCCGGCTGCTCCAGTTCATTTGTAGAACAGCCTTGCCACCATCATTGCTTCTTAGGTTGCATTGGTGCCTTGCCCTTGAACTCCGGGCATTGGAACAAACGATGTCCCTTCTTGTGACACTTGAAGCAGAGTCCCTCGTCCATGTGTCGCTTACGCTCCTCAGCTGTCATTGCATTTGCGATTGAATTAAAATCTTCGCGACCGGATGGTTGACCACGTCCACCATTGTTGCCACCACGACCACCATTGTTACTACCTCCACGTCCACGTCCGCGGCCACGTCCACGGCCACCCTTGTTACGTTTCCAGACGTTAGAGGCTTCCTCAAAAGGGTCCTCTAGGTTGCGCTTACGTGTGGGCTGGGCAGATGGTCCAGCAGCAGACCTTGCATTGCCTAGTTCCGGCGAGTCTGTCACGACGTCATTCAGAAAGTTTTGTAGCTCCGCGAGCGTAATCTGGTAACCTTGTAGAGCTCGGTGTGATCTTGCCAGTCTCTGGAGGTCCACGTTTGCAAGGCCGGTAATGAAACGTACACACTGTACCTCAGCTGTCAGGTCTTGACGAGAACGACGTAAGTAGTCGTTGTACTTCTTAGTGAAAAGTGCGTAACTCATCGTGTTGCTCTGCGTAAAACTTAGCAAAGCGTTAATTGCGTCGTCCTGAATGTTCGGAAGAAACGTCGACTTGCGTATCTCCTCAACAAGCTCGTTGTACGTAGATGGAATTGGAGGCCGATTTTTCCGGTTCAACCACCATCCACCAAGGAGTCCAGAAAACTGTGAAGTAACCCAGAACACTGCATCGTACGAGTCAGCGGCAATCCCAAGCATTACAAAACGCTGAGGCTGAGCTTCGAGCCAATCCTCCAGTACAGGTGGGTCTTGACCATTCTGGTACGGTGAAGTAATAGCTGCTTTACGCTGAGTCTCCGTAAGGGTCACAGAGAGTCCAGCCAGGTTGTGGGTAGGCATCGGCCTTCCCACTCGTAAATCAGTAGGTCCTACACCAGTCAGTCGATTAATGTGTCCGAGAATCAGTAGCCATACAGAACCAGAGTCGACCGTTGTAAACCGGGGGTACATGTGGAACTGCTTCGGGATAGACGTGTCGTCTTGCATGACTGGAACGTGTTGTGTCATTGCTCGATAAAAAGATTCCCACTGTGTCACGTAACCAAAGTGAAGTAATTCACTCTTGTGCTTCTCAGCACGAAGTAACCCCTTCTGTGAGGGCGTAAGTGTCAAACCGTCAGTGTTGATGATTTCCGGGACGACGTAAGTGCCATCCGGATTAACTGTCGACTGTTCCAAAACAACCTGCTCGACCTGAGCAGGTGTACGTAAGTTGTTCGTAGCAAACAGGACAGGAATAGACGCAGAGTACACGTAGACAAGCTGTCGTCCTTGAGGTAGCGTAACGTTCACAGGTTCACCACTCAACAGCGTCAAATCATCCGGTGTCAAAACAAGACCGGTCTCCTCGTGTAATTCGCGAATAGCAGCGTCGACAGGCTCTTCGTTGGGTAAGACAGAGCCAGCAGGGAACCAAGTTCTACCAGTACGAGGCTCACGCTGAAACAGCAACTTCAAATCCGACCGTTTAGTTCCTCCAACGTGAATTACCAACACCACGTAATGACCAGGTCCAAGAGAAGCCATCTCAACTCAATCAAACAACGTCGAGCAGTTCAATAAGCGAGCGAAAGCGTGCGTCGACCAAAGAGCTCCGAAACCAGTGTGGCGGTTAGCCTCTGAAAGCTAAACGCTAGCACAAATCTGTTCTAGTCTGTCTAGCTCTGTGTCGTAAGATTGCAATTGATGTTGTCGAGAGGTAATTGATGAAAGATGTTTCACTGCTGTACTTGGGCAGTAGATGTTGTAAATGAACAAAGGAATTGTTAAAAGGTTCTGTCACCTCCCTCTACTGCACTGGGCTTAAATAGGTTTTAGCCCAGACTGGTTACGCCTGCAAGCTATGCTTACGTGTCAGGCGTTAGTGCTGTTCAACCGTCGTCATCTGCCTCGAGACGCGGCCTGCCTAGCATTGGGTTTCACGACGCGGCTCCTTCTGCATTGGAGAGCTCGTTCTGGCGCGTCATCTGGCTAGTTAGATTAATTATGCATATCTGTACGTACCGGGAGGTACTGGTCGTACTGTAGCATCAGCACCATTACAATATTGCAGTAGCGACGTACCCACGAGTATACGTCCGTCCTGTGGAAAAGCACGAATTGGAATTCGTAACGAGTACCTGTACAATGTCCTGCAATGTACTGTTGCAGGACTGTACTCGTCACAAACAACAACAACACCATTTGTAGCCCTATGCCCACAAGAACCAGCACCAACGGCAAGTCGCCATCCAACAGCCCCACCACTAGTAGGCTTATGTCCACAAGTTGCATAAGCAGCAACGGCGGCCGGACGCCGACCAGCACCGGCAGCCTCTCGCCGACGAGCAACGGCATGTGTAGCTCGCCGCCCACCAGCACTAGCACTAGCAAACCGCCGCACATTAGCACCCGCACCCGCACCCCCACACCCGGGGCGACGCGCAAGGGGACAACGGGTGGCACGTTTAGCAGGCGATCAAGTCGCGCGCACGGCAAAAGCCCAAGAGCCGCACGGGGGGGGGGGTAAGAGACAAAGATGAGCGAAGAAGGCATCTCGCAACAAGACGAGGAGCGGCGCGGCGGCTCCGCGCGGAATTACGGACATGGGAAACCGGGGGACCCAAAGCAATCGACGCACGGGCAGCTGAACGGGCACGGCGAGCAGCATAGTCACAACAAGGAGGTCCAAACGCTGAGGATCGGACACACAGGAGGAAGAGGAGAGGGGGAAGCCATTCGGGACCGCCCGGGAACAAGATGCGAAGGCCGGTCAACGGCCCGTTGGCCGGCCATAACAAGACCCAAGGAGGAGGAGGAAGAGAGGGGAAGAAGCACGCGGGGGCGACCTAGTATTTCTAATGTGTAGAAATACTACGAGTAGATACATAGATTTGCCCGCCAATCAACTTGCGTTGCGATCGTTCGTATGATGTTGCATTAAAATTTTGTTGATTATCAAAACCCGGTGAAACTGCACAATAGTACCGCATATTGTATATTTGCCTTAAACACGTATTCTACCATCACTAAAGACAACAAAAAGATCCACAGTACTACCAAAGTACTACTGAACCACATAACGGGGATGGGTCGGTAGCTTGAACAAGCAACGCCGATCGTATGCGCTCTGGGCCTGGCCTCCCAATGAGCGACAGATTGGTGGACAGGGCCGTTGAACAACGTGCACCATCCACCTCTCCCCACCCGAGCCTAGCTCACCGAGGTCAGTGGATCCGTAGCGACACCAGACGGTACACACTCAAAGGCGCAGCTTTCAGGGATTTGAATTTCATCTCCCCGACACCTCTCGCGCCACCCACTTCGAAATCCGAACATGTACCCGCCATAGTACTACGAAAGATCAATCACACCCATCGCTTACAAAAAGCCACCCGGGACAGCGGCGCGCCACCCCGCGCCCCTCCGAGCGTCCGGACGTCCATGTCCACCGCCGACTCCCAACAAATCTAGGTCCCATCGGGCATGGTCGTGTGCCGCCAACACACGCAACCCACTCGGAAACCCACTCGAAAATCCTCAACTAACCTCCTTGATTCTCTTCCCCAATCGGAATCCAGCTCGAACGATATGTCCTCGACCCCTACCACCCCCCCCACCTACAGGCAGGCGCTTCTGCGGGACCCCAAGGACCGCGAGCGCTACACGGACCTCTGCGATCCCCGGAACCAACTCGTGGGCCACCCGCTAACCCCGCTCCTCACCGTCCCCCAACTGTCCCATGTTTGACAGAACTTGGGAACAGCCATGGACCCCTCCCCTATTCGTCGTGGCCTCCAGACCCCCATGGTCATGGCTGCCCCCCGGTCAACCAAGGACCTTGGCAGGGCCGACGACTTCTCCACCCGCATGATCGACTCCACTCTCCTCATAGGCCAGTACTCGACCACCCCCTCCCACCTTGCTCGCTTTTGGATTCACGGCGTCTTCCTGCCGGACCCATCACACCCCGATCCGATCGCGTCGGCATGCACAGCGGCCCGCCAATGGCTCCTCGAGAGCATCCGCAGCCTCGACGACCTCCCCCATCGTATTGAAAATATAATTGGTCGGGAACTCGCCCATCACACACGATGGACTGCAAACTCCACCCGCACCCTCCACCCGACAGCCCCTAAATGCGACGATACCGCACCCTTGCCTTTCGAGCTTCGTTCGGACTTTCATGAAATACGCCTTGTTCTTCCCACCTCGTGTGTTGCGGTCGGCCTCCTGTACGAGTTGGCTTCACGCCAGCGTGAACTCCACTCGGACGGTCCAGCACCCCCCTTCACAGCCTCCTCCCCCACTCTCCTGACAAAACTAAGACAACAGAAAATTCAATTCCTACGCGACGCCTCTGCCCCTGCGGTCTCAAGCCGGCGCGTGAAAATCCGCTCCCCCATGTTCACTGGTATCACTGGCCAAGAAACCGTCGCACTCTTGCAGGACCTCCTCACCTCCAGCCTTGCGCACGCACTCACCTCTGCTGGATCAACCCCCTCGACCCACCCCCAATGCAGGCTCGAGGACCTCCCAGAGCCAGCTCAATTCATCCTCCCGTTCGCGGACGCCCTCCAGCCAGTGGACGTTCCCACCCCGATCGAGGACGACCCCTCCTCCCTATGGGTCAATATCCTCCACCTGCCCAATAACCCCATTCATTCACAATCAGGACCTCTATCCCTCCACATCCTTTCATATTCCCTTCATGAACCTGTACCCCCCAACCGTCATCTCAACACCATCACCATCACACCCCCCCCAGTCACAGGCCACGTTCAAGGAACCTCCTGGGCTGACACCTGCCTCACCACTGTCCTCATCCAGTCCCGCCACTCACTCTCTCTCCCTTGCATCAACCCTGATGGCTCCATTCCACCCACCCACTGGCTATACACCCTATTTCACCAAACAGCAAACGAATACACTACCCACCACACCCCCCCTACCCCCCACCCCCTCAACCTCTCTTCATACACATCACTGAAAAAAATTCCCGATGGCTCCTACTTCCGCTCCCACCCCTCCACCTCCCCCACCATCACCACAAGCATTCAAGTATCTCTTAGTACAAACATGTACTGCATTTTCATCTCCACCAACGGCACAGTCACTATCCCCCTCAACCATACCTTCACACACAGAGGCGCAATCACACAATCAACCTGCACCCTCACCATCCACCCCCACCACTACTCAACCTTTGGTAGGGCCCGTCTACCGGACCATGTCTTCACCACCACCCCCTCCCCACCCCCTCTCACACACACGAAACAATTCAACCTCTACCGCAACCCCCCCTCCCTACTTATGCAATGGTCCACCCACCTCCACACCAACCACATCTCCGACCAGTGGCTCCTCGAGCCATCGGAATTCCAAATACACACCGATGATGAGCTCCCACTCGACCTCTCCTCCCTCCCCGACATCCAACTATCCTCCACCACCCCCGCCTCCACTTTCTCCTTCCACGCCCACCCCTCCCCCTTCCTTACAACTCCCCCCACCAACCCTCTCCCCGCCACAGCCCCTACCCTCCTTCCCGTCATCACTGAAGACTCCTCAGAACCCATGGACTCCTCCTTCTCTCCTGCCCCTCCCCCCAACATCACAACACCCCTCCCCCACTCTTCCACTACCCCCACCCCCAAACCTGCTCTACCCCCCCACATCCCAATCCACTTTCCCCCCCACATCCTCCCACCTCCCCCATCCCCGACCAAGCGGACCCCCCCCCCCTACACTCGTCCCCCCACCGACCCCTCGCTCAAACCCGCACCCCAGGCCGGCATCGCCAAACCCTCCCGCCCCTCTCGCAAGAAAACCTCCCCATCCCCCCCCCCCCACGCGCCCCCCCACACCCCTCCCTCCTCCCCATACAAATGCACAAGGCCCTCTCACACTCCCCATCGCCGAACCCCACACCGACGTCTCCTCCCCCCACTGCTCCCTCAACCCCTCCCTCCTACCCCTTCCCACCTCTTACCCGGAAGGCGACGACTACGACCTCGAAGACTACGACGACCTACAGGAGGAAGAACTAGAGGAGACCCGCCCCCTCCCGGCTGCCACCCCCGCCTCCCACGGCACCAACAGCCCTCACAGGTCACCCCCGGCCGCCCCGGCCGAAAATCATCATTAGTCCCCCCAGGACACCCCCGAGGTTAGACCCCACAACCAACCCCTATTACCTACAGCCTGATATCCGACTTCATACTGTAAACACCGTGTTACAATCAACTCTCCCGGCTCACTTCACCCCCCGCACCTGCTGCACAACCCTACATAACTACCTCTTTGACCTCAACCTCGAATACGGCCTTCCTACCCCCATCGGGTACCTCGACTCCTCCGCGGTCCTCTCCTTTCAATGGGGGCAGTACCAGGACCTCTCCAACCTCTACTGCCCTGCCACGACATTAACCAAACTCCGCTCCAACCCCTCCAATTCATACACAGTCATCACTCATAACGAAGTAGACAATCACCACCACAACTCACAATACCCATGCCAATGGACTAACCTCTCTAATCGCGGCGCCCCACCCCGCCCCGGTACCCCTAACCACTTCCTCCTCGTCTTCACATGGCAACACTCTCACTTCGGCCTCCTTCACTTAACCCACTCCTCCGCCACCTGGGTTGACTCTTTCCACCACTCCCCCCCCCCCCGCCCGACCTCCTCGCCCGCTCTCTCAATCTCCTCTCAGACTGGAACTCCTCCCCCCCCCCCCCCCCCCGTCGGCGCCCTCCGATTACTTCACTCCCACGACAAAATGACTCAGACCGCCCTTGGTCGTGCGGCACTCACGCCCTCCTACACACCTACTTTATCCTCACAGCCCCCCAGACCAAGAATACACCCCCCCCCTTCGACCCCCGTACCTCCGTATACTCCCTCCACACCCTCCTCTGGAACCACACCTTCCGCTCCGCACCCCTCCCAAAGGGCCGCCCCCAAATACTCGCCGCCCTCCACCCCTCAATCCCACCCACCTCCCCCAAGCTCCCACCCCCACCCCTACCCCCCCCCCCACACCCCCTACCCCTCCCCTCCCCCCCTCTCCTCCTCCCCTCCCCCCCCCCTTCCAACACTCCCCAGTCGACAGCCCCCCCGACGACACGACCGACACCATCCCCCCCACCCCCTCTCCCATCCTACCCCACCACACACCCCAACCACTCCACCTCATCACACTCAACACCCGAGGCTTCCACACCTCCATCATGGACGTCGAGCACCTCTCCACCACCCACCACCATGACGTGCTCATCCTCACCGAAACCAACCATGCCAGCCACAAGTCCCGCTGGCGTATAGCCCTCCCCCAATACCACCTTAAAAGCTCCCGACCCTACTACTCACCTGTGCCCCTACCCAACGCAGGAGTTCTCTTCGCGGTCCGCAGAGCCTCTTTCCAATCGGCAACTATCCTAACCCCGCCTCCCCACCTCATCCCCCACATCGCCGGACTAAAAATCGTCCCACACTCAGGCACCCCCTACCTCCTCACAGGCACGTACATGCCCCAGCTACACACCCCCCAACTAACCCGCATGTATGCCGAGGTGGCAGCATAAGGACTCCGCCTGGCCGACGCCCACCCGCAACACCGCACCCTATGGGGGGGGAGACTTCCAAACGACCACCACACAAGGTACTGGCAACCCCGCCCTCACCTCCCTCCTTAAATCCCACCTCCAACCCCTCCATAACCCCATCCCTACCTTCCCCCCCAGCGAAGGCTGCCTTGACCACCGGCTCACCACGCCCCCCTCACCTCTCACTCTCCCACCGTCCTCTTGCTCGATTTTCCCCTCCCCCTCCCACTTCACTGATCACTCCGCAATACACCTCGTCATCCCCGCCCCTCTCTCCCTCATGGCACATCCCCCCCTCCCCATACCCATCCCCACACACACCACTCGACGCGCAAACTCAACTTTCGACTGCCCCTCAAACCCGACCACATACAAACATATCAAACCAGCACACCTGACCTCATCACCAAAACCGCCGCCCTACACACAGAAATTCTCAACCCCTCACACTCCTCGGCCTCTCCAGACACCCTCGACACCCTCGCCTCTCAATTCACCAACCTCCTCTCCCAACATATGGACCACGCAGCCACAATTTGGCCTCTTCTCCCAGCCAAAAAAACCCGCCCACCCCAAGCATCCCTTGACCCCACCTGGCTTACTAAGAGAACACGCAATGAAATTCTCAAACTCCGCAAATGCAGCAAAAACTGCGGCCCCCTCCCCCTCGCCCAAGCCCTCTTACACACGACTGAATATCTCTCCCCCGACGCCATCAAACAACAATGCCAAGCACGCATACGCCAGCTCCTTCACGCCACCACCACAGATAAGCTTAAGACAATAAAAACCCGAGCCAATATGGCCTACGACACCTGCCCCAAATCCACCCACCGCCGCTTGAAAATTAAAAGCGGCCTCCTACCCCCCGCCAACGCCGCCTCAACCCTCCACCGCATCACCAAACCCGATAAAACTCTTGCATCCTCTCCCTCCGCCGTCATCGCCGCGGTCCACTCTCACTTCGCCACCGAACTCGGCCGCGCCACCCCGCCCGACCTACCCACCCCCCCGTGGGAACTCCCCGACAACCCCGACAACTTTACAATCGAACCCCGCGGAGACCCTTCTCTCACCCTCGCCAACATGATTACCCGCGACACCTTCGATAAAACCCTCAACTCCTTAGGCACCGGCAAAGCCCCCGGCCCCGACGGTATCCCCAATGAAATAATCAAATTCCTGCCACCGGCGACCCGCTCCACCCTCTTCTCTTTACTCTCTCTCCTCGCTCACACAAAATTGAAATTGAAATTGTTTACAACATGTACCGTATGCGCCGGTTTTTCACCAAAAAGCCGGATGCGTCGGCTGCTGTCTCTGGGCCCTCCCAACTATGCCATACATGGAACTTACAAGTCAAGGCTAGACCGTGAACCACCTATGTCCAACCTCTCCAAGTGTGGTCGGGGGTTTTACTCCCCCCCGGGGAGGGTCTGAAGCGGGTTAAAAGTGGTGTGCATGAATGGCTTGGGGAGGTGCGTTATGCTGAGGCTCGGCGAGTGGTCGTGCGTGATTTGGTGCGGTAGACAAGGAGGAGATAATGCAGCCATTGGACGGTGTGTGCATGGAGTGTGGAAAGGATGCGAGATGTGTCGAGTCGTGCTTTGGTGATGAGTTTGTCGGGAGGGTCGGTGCGGAGGGTGAGGAGAGAGGTGAGACTTGCGATGGTGGATGAGTGCGGTGTGCCCGTGCGGCTCATGACTATGGGTAGGATGTCGACTTCGGTACCGGGCCAGTGGTTTCGGATGGCATTTGCGAGGGGTGTGTATTTGTCCCTAATCAAGCGGGCTGTGTGTGAGAGGTTGCGGTCGGTGCAGTACTTCCATTCCCCTATCTGTATTTTTCTGATGGATGAGTATCGGCGGCGGCCGTTGTTGTGACCGACGAAGCGAGGTTCGAGGAGGCGTATGAAATCGGGTTTGTGCGCCGGGGGACGCAGTGCAGGCGGGAGGATATCGGGGGGGAGGATAGCGGGGCACGAGGTTAGGGAGTCGGGCGAGAGACCTTCGTATGCAGCAACAAGGCGGGTGGGCATGTGGGTGGGGTGTGGGGGGTGGCAGTCAAGAGGGGTGTAGGTGGGGGTGGGGCGGGTGAAAGACTTGATGGGTTTGTTACCGAAGTCTGCAGTGATAGTCTCCCAACGGCCTCCGTTGTGGCGTTCCAGGAGGGAGAGTAGGAGTTGTAGCGGGCTGTTGTGACGGTCATGTCTTAGGCCAGACATAGATGGGCAGTTACCGGCCATGTGGCCGTTGCTAGTGAATTGTCCACACATGGGACATCGCATGGTGGGGTTGTGTGTGAGGAGGCGTGTGTTGTGGACGCCCCATATGAATTCTTGCTTGTGGGTGAATTGGGTGTTGGTGAGTATTGTGAGTTTTTTGTGGAAGGTGAAGTCGGCGCCGTCTGCCGCGGCGCGGGCAAGGAGGGCGCCGTGTTTGGATGTCTGTGAGAGGGGTGTAAGTGTGTGCTTGCAGCTGTGGGTGTGTGCGCCGGCTTTGAGGTTGGTGTATTGAAATTGAAATTGAAATTGAAATTGTTTACAACATGTACCGTATGCGCCGGTTTTTCACCAAAAAGCCGGATGCGTCGGCTGCTGTCTGTGGGCCCTCCCAACTATGTCAAACAGGGAACTTACAAGTCAGGGCTAGACCGTGAACCACCTATGTCCAACCTCTCCAAGTGTGGTCGGGGGTTTTACTCCCCCCCGGGGAGGGTCCGAAGCGGTTTGAAAGCGGTGTGCAAGGATGGCTTGGGGAGGTGCGTTATGCTGAGGCTCGGCGAGTGGTCGTGCGTGATTTGGTGCGGTAGACAAGGAGGAGATAATGCAGCCATTGGACGGTGTGTGCATGGAGTGAAGAGAGGATGCGAGATGTGTCGAGTCGTGCCTTGGTGACTAGTTTGTCGGGAGGGTCGGTGCGGAGGGTGAGGAGAGAGGTGAGACTTGCTATGGTGGACGAGTGCGGGGTGCCCGTGCGGCTCATGACTATGGGTAAGATGTCAACTTCGGTACCTGGCCAGTGGTTTCGGATGGCATTTGCGAGGGGTGTGTATTTGTCCCTAATCAAGCGGGCTGTGTGTGAGAGGTTGCGGTCGGTGCAGTACTTCCATTCCCCTATCTGTATTTTTCTGATAGATGAGTATCGGCGGCGGCCGTTGTTGTGACCGACGAAGCGAGGTTCGAGGAGGCGTATGAAATCGGGTTTGTGCGCCGGGGGACGTAGTGCAGGTGGGAGGATTTCGGAGGAGAGGATAGCGGGGCACGAGGTTAGGGAGTCAGGCGAGAGACCTTCGTCTGCATCAACAAGGCGGGTGGGCATGTGGTTGGGGTGTGGGGGGTGGCAGTCAAGAGGGGTGGCGGTGGGGGTGGGGCGGGTGAAAGACTTGATGGGTTTGTTACCGAAGTCTGCAGTGATAGTCTCCCAGCGTCCTCCGTTGTGGCGTTCCAGGAGGGATAGTAGGAGTTGTAGCGGGCTGTTGTGACGGTCCTGTCTTAGGCCAGACATGGATGGGCAGTTACCGGCCATGTGGCCGTTGCTGGTGAATTGGCCGCACATGGGACATCGCATGGTGGGGTTGTGTGTGAGGAGGCGTGTGTTGTGGACGCCCCATATGAATTCTTGTTTGTGGGTGAATTGGGTGTTGGTGAGTGTTGTGTGTTTTTTGTGGAAGGTGAAGTCGGCGCCGTCTGCCGCGGCTCGGGCGAGGAGGGCGCCGTGTTTGGATGTCTGTGAGAGGGGTGTAAGTGTGTGTTTGCAGCTGTGGGTGTGTGCGTCGGCTTTGAGGTTTGTGTATATGTGTGGTAAGGGTGCCCCTTGAGTCTGTGGTATGAGGGTGTAAGGCCAGGTCCAATGACCAATGGACACGTCCGAGCCTGTATTGTATGTGGTG
>JAPMLY010000421.1:0-16296 GCA_026401115.1 Tetraselmis chui | reverse complement strand
CTCCAGGACTGCAACGTCTCCAGCCAATGGCACCTCGAGACCTCCGACATCTCGATGATGGACGCCGAAGATGACACTCCCCTCGACCTCAACTCCCTCCCCGACATTCATTTCTCCTCCTCTCCCCACCCCCCCCATTCAGTCGCCACCAAGCCAAACGCCATCCACACCTCCAAAAAGCGCCGCTCCACCCCCCTTCCACCCCCCCAACCAACCCCTCCGCCACCTCCATCGGCCCCTCCACTACTCCCCGTCTTGAAACCAACCCCCACACCCCCCTCCCCACCATCACCGAAGACTCCACCGACCCCATAGACTCCTCATGTCCTCCTCTTCACCTCTCACACACCATGACCCCGACCCACCTAACACCCTCTCAAACCCCTCCAATGACCTCCCCCCCCTACCCGCTCTCCCCCTCTTCCACCCGACCCTCTCACCCACCTCTCTCTCGCACATCCCCACCTGCGCCCTCCTCGACCACATGGATTCCTCCCCCCCGGCGCCCGCCGGCGGCGCAGCGGCGGCGGCCCCGGAGACGGGTGCGCTCGTAGGCCCGTCTGTGAGGTGCTACTTTGGTTAGGCTAAGTTGGCAACCTTAGACTAATAGTAGAACCTAATCTCTGGATCTAATTATACAGCGTAGAGAGAATTAGTAAGATTGTCTTAGGAACAGGGTTTCTTACAATCTGGGTGTGGCGTGATTCTATTCTGTACCGGTCTCTCACCTCTACCAGTACCTGTCCCCGTCTTAAATATCCACACCTCAGGTGTTCTAGAAACAGCCTTGTAGCTTGTGCTGTCTGCTAACTAAACCAAACTATTACTAGTGATACAGGTTAACTCAGGTTACATGTACCGTCTACCTAACCTTATCACACAAGCTCTTAGAACTATCTAGAAAAGAACTATATAGAAGAGATACTGCTAGTAACTCTGTACTGTCGAGGGAAAATACGGCGATACAGTTGTACTGCCGTGATGACAATAAAAGAGTCACTGAATATCGCTAAGATACAGGTACCATTTAGAGGAAATAAATTATGTCAGATACTAGCAATTAGCTAAATGGCTAGGATATGACACTCTCCCCTCCTTAAGCACCAGCGTCCTCGCTGTGCAGTACTCAGGGTCTTGGCTTCTTGGGGGCTCTTGCAGGCCAGCGATTGCGAAATCTGACAAAGTCAGGGGTGCCAGAAAATTCTCGATAAACATCCGTTCGAAGAAATTCGGAAAAGATGCTTAAGTGGTTGACTCCTCGCATGGGTTCCCAAGTGTCTTCGCTAGGTACGTTGAACGGTGCTGCCCAGCGGACCTTAAACAAAAGTCCCGTGCCATTGGAGTTAAAAGCCACGTCGAGTATTTGGTCGACTTCAAATCGCTTCGCATCGTGCACAATCGGAATTGGCTGCGCACTGTTGGCCTGTTCTGCTTCTGAACTCCATTTTTCCAGTAGACTGGCGTATACAACATCGTGAATCCGTACTCAAGGGGGTAGCTTAAGCCGAAATGCAACCGGGGAAACTTCCTCCGTAATGAGAAACGGTCCAATGTAGCGGTCGCGTAGTTTAGAACATGGCTGTTGTACAAACCGTAGATTTGTCGCCTTGAGTTTAACTTTGTCGCCAACTTTAAAAGGCACTGGTAACCGGTGCCGACTTGCAACATCTTGCATGTGTGCCTGGGCTGCTTTGACGCAGTCGTGGGCAAATCTGTGCATCTCAACCAGAATCTTTACTTGTTCCGGTAAAGTACGGCTAGGCTCGTTATCTTCAAATGTAGCCGTCGTTGGAGATATCGGCTCGAATCCCAGCGTCGCCTTAAATGGAGACATAGTCGTTGACGTAGAAACCGCTGCGTTGATCGCGAACTCCACGTTGGTAACTGGTAAGGTGTTGAACCCAGTCGTCGTGCAAGGGGTGCACATAGCATCGTATGACTTGCTCCCATGTCTGGTTAACTCGTTCAGTTTGGCCATCTGTCTGGGGATGATAGCTCGTAGAGATATTAAGCTTGGTGCCAACAGCCCTACATAGGGTTTGCCAGAAGTCGCTCATAAACCGGGGATCTCGATCGGATATTAATTTCCGTGGTAAGCCAAAATGCCGAAAAACAGCGCGGTGCATAACTTTTGCTAATTGTTCCGCTGTAATCGTTTTTGAAATTGGCTCGACAATCGTCCGTTTCGTAAGCATGCAGACGAATACCACCACAACATCATACCCATCGCACTCAGGAAGGTCCGTAATCAGGTCAAGCGATACATGCTCAAAGGGCCTGGTCGGTACCTCATGCGATTGAAGGAGTCCATAAGGCTTGTGTCGCGCTGCATTGTTGCGTTGACAGGTAATACAGTTGCGTACATAGTGTTGTACTGTCCACTTCATGTTAGGCCACCAAAACGTCCGGGTTACTGCTGCCAATAGTCGAATAATACCATGGTGTCCCGCGGTCGGTGCGTCGTGTAGTTCGTACAATACTCTTGATCGCAATGTAGAGACGTTCGGAACATACAGTCTTGTTCCGTAGGCGTACAAGAGTCCATTAGATTGACGTACCAGCGAGGTAGGCAGAGATTTCCGGGTAAGCAGATATTTGTCCGAATCGTAAGCGCTTTTGATTTCCGCATGAAGTCCAGAGTCAGGGTGTAACCGGGATTCCAGGGAAAAAATCTGCGCGTGTAACTCGCGTTTTGCTTCATCGTTGGTCCAATCGCGTAACAGTTGCAGCTTCTGTAATGAGTCCTTCAGGTCAGGTCGGCGAGACAGAGCGTCTGCCTGGGTGACTGCTCCCTTCTTGTATACGATGTCCATCTGTCGCTGGTAAGGTGCTAGAACTTGAAGCCATCGCACCTGTCGAGTAGACAAATCGCGCTGCCGAAAGAAGTGTCGCAACGTGTCGTGGTCCGTAATTACTGTAAATCCCGCCGCGCCATCTAAGTAGCAACGGAACTTCAGTAGGGCGTCGCGAATTGCTAGTAGCTCTTGTTCGTGGACATGATAGTGTACCTCATGCTTGTTCATCCTTCGAGCATGGTACGCAACAGGTTGTAATCCAATACCTTGGTCTTGTAACAACACAACTCCTACTGCAAATCCAAAAGCATCTGTGTACAGTGTGTACCTTGCATTAGGAGAAGTGTCAGGAATTACCAGGACTGGTGCACGTACCATCGCGTCTTTAATTTGCTCGAATGCTGACTCGGATTGAGGAGTCCAGCGAAATTCCGGTGTCTTCTTGGTCAGGTCCGTTAATGGGGTTGCTAGGGTTGCGAATTGGTTGATAAACCTCCGGTAATATCCAGCAAGTCCCAGAAATCCACGTACTTCAGTCACAGATTTCGGTCGGGGCCAATTCTGTACTGCCTCAACCTTGTCGGGGTCCATTCGGATCTGTCCAGCTTCCACCACATGCCCAAGAAAATTGACGCTCGATCGTCCGAAGTAACACTTAGAGAGTTTGATATGCAACTGGTGTCGCTGCAGCTCTCGTAACACGAGTCGAATATGCTCGAGGTGTTCGTCGGCCGTCTTACTGTAGATCAACACGTCGTCCAGATATACCACGCAGAACTTGCCAAGATACGGGGCCAAAACTCGATTCATCATCGCTTGGAATCCAGCTGGGGCATTACAAAGTCCAAAGGGTAGAACGCAGTATTCGAACAATCCGTAATGAGTTCGGAATGCTGTCTTATGTATGTCGCGCTCCTTGACTCGAACTTGATGATAGCCTTTATACATGTCCAGCGTGCTGAAATAGTGAGCCCCATATAGCGAGTCGAGTAACTCATCAATCCGGGGTAACGGTGTTCGGTCTTTCCTCGTGAGGTCGTTGAGTTTCCGGTAGTCTACGCACATACGCATGGTACCATCCTTCTTGCGTACAAATAAAATCGGGGCACCGTACGGGGATTTAGACGGACGAATCCAGCCTTTTGCGAGTAAGTCTTGCAACTGTACTTGAACCTCCCGGAGTTCTGCTGGTGACATACGGTACGTTCGCTCCTTGGGTGGTTCATCGCACTCCAAATTAATTTCAAAGTCACACTCGCGAGTTGGCGGTAGACCGTCAGGCTCCTTGATAATGTCCGTAAACTCATTCAGGGAATCTCGTAACGAAGTCGTCCACTCAGGTTGTTGATCAGTGTTGATGTCGTCGACCGCGTCCTGTACTTCTCGTAGTCCAATCACGAAGAGGTCTGCTGGTTGTTGTCTAAGCAGCTTTGCCATCGCATCCGCCTCCAAGTGATGTACTGTCACAGGTACGGTGTACTCGTCGCCAGACACCATAGCTTCGCCAGTTTTACGGTCGCGAATCGTTTTAGTAGACCAATCTATATCCGGGTTGACGGCTTGTAACCAAGGTTGACCGAGGATGATGTCGAATTTATCCAGTTCTGTCGTAATTGCGTCCAGACGTATGTCCAGGGTCCCTACTGTGAGCACTTCATTCCGTAGTCGCTGGCGAGTCGTAGTTGTACTACCATCTGCCAATTTTATCCGGTATTTCTCTCCAGTAACCGTCGGGATGTGATGCTCCCGTACCCACTCAGCCTTGCAGAAATTTTCCGAAGCGCCAGAGTCAACCAAAATACGGCATCGATGTCCGCGTAAGGTGCCTCCCAACACTAAAAGACTTGTTCGAGACTGGGTTGTGGATACATGTAGCGTCGCAGGAACACTGTCTTCTAGTCGGACGTTCTTGTTCATCCACCCGTCGATCGGTTTCCCAAAAGTCTCGTAACGAAGAGGGAACTGCTGTTCTCCACAGACTAGATAACCCGTACGCCGTGCCGAAATTAATTCCTTCCAGGTAGCCCATACTGCATGAGAAGTTGACGTAGCGTCCGGTATCGATCCGGGTCGAACGCGAGCGATATACACGTAGTGCTTATTTTGTCCGGAAGACTCCGTCCCTAAAAGGCGTAAATTTGTTTCGCTCACCTTAAATCCAGTTGTCTCCGTAAGAGCTCGGAAATTTCGCAGCAGCTTGAACCATGGTTTTGCCCTCCATTTTGGAACCACTATAACCGCTCGCAGATGGGGATGAAGCAGTTTACTCCGCAAATAATGGCCCAAAAAATCTTCCAATTCATTAAATGGCGCATTTAGCCAAATTCTCCGGTACTTCTGTAAATCTCTCTCCTGAAACGGGCGCGCCGGACAGCAAAAATCCTCCGCCACTTGAGAATTAAGGCCGTCATTATCGCTAGCTCCATCTAAGTCGAAAGGTCCGTAGGTCTGAGAGTACTTCAGGAAATACTCCCTATTCATCATCCAGTCGCTAAAGTCCTTGCTCCTAAAGACTGGCCTCAATGTCGTTTGAGGTAACGGGTCTCGTACTTCTTCTGTTCTGGTCTCTTCCTGAGTCGCTGTAGGAGACGAAACCTCATCCTGCAGCTTGCCGCGAGCTGCCGACTCAGGTCTCACTTTCCCGGCCGGGATTTCCTCGTTCTGTCATTCTTCTTGTTCTTTCTGTCTGGGCAGTCGATAGCGATGTGTCCCTTCTTGTGGCAAATGAAGCACTTGCCCTCCTTCTTAAATCTGTCGACCTCCTCTTGAGTGAGGCGTCTAATCTCGTACAGCTCCCGCGGCTTTTCTTCGGTCGCGCCATGCGAATCTTCCTCCGACTCACTGTCGATCTCCTCCACTGCCTCTGAAAAGTCGCTGTCTTCTTCGATGGCGTTCAGTCGGCCTGTCGAGCGTTGGGTCGTCTCAATCTTGGTCTCCGCTGCCTCCGCTCGCAGAGCTGCTTGAATCGCCTCGTGTAGGGTCTTAGGGTTTTTCAGGGCAACCTCCTTATGAATCGAGGGTCTCAAACCGCGCTGGAAATCATGTACGTTATCTTCTTCGTGACGGTGAGGAAGCTCCAATAATTGTTCTCGAAAATAGTTCGCGTACTTCAGGACCGTGGTTTTCTGTCTCGCTTTGTCCAAATTCAATCTCGCTTGTTCCGCCGGTGTTCTTCCGCAGAATTCCTGAATTAAGGATTTCTCCATCTCAGAAACTCCGGAAAATCCTCCACCGACTTCATCTCCAGTCTGCGCAACTTGGGAGTACCACCACTTCGATAGTGGTCCTTCCAGAAAGCCAGATACCCAGTACACTCCTCTTTGCTCTTCAGGGTTAACGCTGTGATACCGTAGATACCCTCGTGCATGTCGGAACCAGTTTCTCAGCTCGTCGATGTTAGTCGTAGCGATGCTCTTGATCTTGGCTGGTTTGACATCGTTCGGCATCATGCTTGGCATCTCTCGCGTCCTCTCCGATCTCAATTGTTCTCCTCGAAGAAAATTCTCCGTTTCTCGGCTTCTGTTCACTCGTCCTTCAAAATGTCTGAAACCGTTGTCGACGTGGTCACGCAGTTGAGATAGCTCAGTCGAAAAAGTGTCAACTCGGTTACTTAGTCGTTGTAGCATCTCGGTGACGTGTACCGACATAGGCTCCATCGTGGGACTCGATCCTTCTCGCACTGTCTGTCTTCTACCATCTGTCGACGTCGGCTGTGTCGGCCCAGAAGGCGCCCCCTCTGGTCGACCATCAACTTCCTCTGGTAGTCTCTCTCCTGCTCGGTTAGACATCTTCGTCTCGTCTAGCTGTTCTGAGGCTCCGAAACCACGTGTGAGGTGCTACTTTGGTTAGGCTAAGTTGGCAACCTTAGACTAATAGTAGAACCTAATCTCTGGATCTAATTATACAGCGTAGAGAGAATTAGTAAGATTGTCTTAGGAACAGGGTTTCTTACAATCTGGGTGTGGCGTGATTCTATTCTGTACCGGTCTCTCACCTCTACCAGTAAGTCCCCGTCTTAAATATCCACACCTCAGGTGTTCTAGAAACAGCCTTAGAACCTGTAGCTTGTGCTGTCTGCTAACTAAACCAAACTATTACTAGTGATACAGGTTAACTCAGGTTACCTGTACCGTCTATCTAACCTTATCACACAAGCTCTTAGAACTATCTAGAAAAGAACTATCTAGAAGAGATACTGCTAGTAACTCTGTACTGTCGAGGGAAAATACGGCGATACAGTTGTACTGCCGTGATGACAATAAAAGAGCTGGTAACCTTGTAGCCGTGCCATGCATGGCACGGTAGGGGGCTAAACGAGGTACCAACAGCTGCGATCCGCGGGATCAACGACTGTCGGGAAGCCCGGTACGGAGGGTTTTGGAAAAAACATAATATCCGTCCACCGGCACATGGATCTCCCGCTCGGCCAGTCCGATATGTCTTTTCCGCGACTAAACACTCGCAGATACTCTCCCGACGATGGGGCGGGGGCGGCGTTTGCGAAATATTTTTTGGCGAAGAAGGGTACGGACGGATCGGCGGAGGGACGAGGGTGTTGGAGCTGGCGGCGGACAGCTAGGAAGCAGCGCTAGGGCACGGCGCTCGCTAGCAGTCGCCAGCCTTGCGAGAGCCTTAAGTCTCCCCTGGGGGCGAGACTTGATGCTACGCAGGACGGCGGTGGGTCGCAGCCGGAGGAGCGGAACGGTCTGGCGGCGGCGGTCCTCATGATCACCCGCCACCGGAAAAACCAGGTACGGGGGGTTTTTGGAAAAATTCCCGTACCCAACATCTTTTGAGGACCGGCGACTCGATCCTGTATTCTTCCAACCCCTTCCCTAGTCGGTGCCCGGTTATCGATAGGATGCCTCAAGCAGCGTGCCTAGGGTTATCGTAGCGGCACACTGCTCATAAAGGCGGCCCCCTAACAACATAAACCACCGGGCGGGAAGGGTACGGACGGCCACAACGCGATCATATAGGTGTTGGAAACAGACGGAACAAGGACAGGGGACATGAGAAAATCTGGTTCGGAGGTAGGAGACCCAGCCGGACACCGTATGGAGCCTAGTTATTTTCCTCTTCTCAGCCCCCGAAGGAGGAGAGAAGACTCGGCTAGGTGGCGCGCTGCGTCGGGAGGAGCAGCTAATACCTCGGGCGGGGTTGGGCACGGATCGAGACGGGACCGACGACGACCTGAGCGAGGGGGGCTTTTCATCTGCCTTTCCTCCTTGGTCCCGGCACGACCGGAGTCGCACAGGAGCCGAGGTGAGGCAGGTTCGACTCGACCAGCTCAAGCTGAACAGCCTTGCTGATCAGCGACCCCGCAGCGGCTAGAGCAGGCCGCGTATCGTGGAGACTAGCGACATTTTTTATTTCATATTGTATCCAAAAAAAAACAGGTATCCGTCAAAAAATTATAAATACATGGTTACTTGTATGTTTTGGACGGTATCGCCACTGCCAATGGAGAGGTTGGGATTAGTGGTTTACGGTCTACTCTTGGATATAAGTCCACAAATAATTGGCGTTGAACGGGGGGGGCGAGAGACAACAACCGGTTTATATTGGTATTGTTGTAAACAATTTCAATTTCATTTCATTTCCTCCCCCCCAACCCGACCTCCCACCGACCCCGCACTCAAACCTGCACCCCCGGCCGGCATCACTAAGCACACACGCCCCTCCCACAAGAAAACCTCCCCTTCCCCCCCATCCCACCGGCCTTCCCGCCCCTCTAACACCCCTCCTCCCGCCAAACCTCCCCCCTCCCTACCCCCCTCACACTCACCCCCCTTGTCTTCTCCCCTTGACTCCCCCCCTTCCCTCCACCGCACCCACATCCCCCTCCCCTCCGCTTCCCATAACGACTCTCACTACGCCCTCGAAGAACTCGAGGACCTACTCGAGGACGACCTAGGAGAGATCCGCACCCCCTCTTCAGTCCCGCCCCCCTCTGGCGGCCTTGCTAGCTTCCACAGGTCACCCCCGGCCGACAAGGCCGACCCTCATCCATGACTCCCCAAAGGACGGGCCCCACGGCCCAGAGGTTAGACCCCACGACCCCCCCCACGCCCATACGCCCGATATCCGCAACCATATTGTAACCAAATCGCATCGGTCCTCGCTCCCGCCTCACTATACCTCACACACTTGTGGCACCAAACTACGCAACTACCTCTTTGACTTAAATCTTGAACATGGCCTCCCCACCCCGATTGGCAACCTCGACTCCTCCGCGGTGCTCTACTTCCAGTGGGGACACTACCAGTACCTATCAGACCTCTACTGCTTTGCTACCTCCCTAGCTAAACTCCACTCCACCGCCTCGGACTCCTATACCGTAATCACTATCCTCACTCTGGCACACCCAACCACTCCCTCATCATCCTCACTTGGCAACCCTTCCACTTTGGTCTCCTCCACATAACCCACACCTCAGCTACCTGGATTGACTCCCTCCACCACCCCCCCTCCCGACCCCCTCACTTGCTCCCTCGCCCTTCTAGCCACCTGGAACTCCTCCCCTCCCCCGATAGTTGGCGACCTACGCTTACTTAACCCCCCTCGCCAGAACGACACGCCCCACGCGTGGTCGTGCGGGACTCACGCCCTCCTACATACTTACTTTATCACTACAGCGCCCCCCGACCAGACCTACAACCCTCCTTACTTCGATCCCCGAACTACTGTCTACTCCCTCCACGCACTCCGGTGGCACCATACCTTCCGCTCCACTCCCCTCCCGGTCGGGCGCTCCCACCTGCTTACCGCCCTCCACCCTCCCCAACCCTCCGCCCCCCCACCACCCTAACACCCCAACCCTCCTCCCCCACCGACCCTCCCCCTCCCCCTCTCCCTCCCCCCCCTCCTTCCCCCCCACCCCTCCCCTCACCAACATTGTACGCCCCGCCGACGACTCTCCCAACCCCCCCGCCCCCCTCCCCTCCCCGCTCCTCCCACACCACTTAACCCAACCACTCCACCTCATCAACCTCAACACCCGCAACCTCCACACATCCATCATAGACGTCGAACACCTCACTACCACCCACCACCCTAACGTCCTCTTCCTTACCGAAACCAACCACGCCACCCACAAATCCCGTTGGCGTATCGCCCTCCCCCAATACCTCCTCAAACGTACTCGACAACGCTACTCACAAGTGCCCCTACCCAATGCATGCGTTCTCTTCGCGGTCCGCATGACCTCATTCCAATCCGCCACTGTCTTAACCCCGCCACCCCATCTCATCCCCCACATCGTTGGACTAACCATAGTCCCACACTCAGGCACCCCCTACCTCCTCCTCGGAGCCTACATGCCCCAACTCCAAAACCCCCAATTGACCCGTTTATACGCAGAAGTCGCAGCGTGGGGCCTACGCCTAGCGGATGACCACCCGACTCACCGCGTTCTCTGGGGCGGGGACTTCCAAACGACCACTACACAGGGTATTGGTAACCCCGCCCTCATCTCCTTACTCAATTCCCACCTCCATCCCCTCCACCCACCCCACCCGTATTACCCACCCCCCCGTGGGAACTCATGGACAACCCTGACAACTTTGCCATCGAACCCCGCGGAGACCCCTCCCTCACCCTTGCCGACATGATAACCCGAGACACATTCGATAAAACTATTAACTCGCTCGGCACGGGCAAAGCCCCCGGCCCCGACGGTCTCCCTAACGAAATCATCAAATTCCTACCCCCGGCGACCCGCTCCGCCCTCTTCTCTCTCCTCTCCCTCTTTGCCCACAAGTCCTACACCCCTCCAGAATGGTGCCACAGCACCACATGCCTCCTTCATAAGAAAGGTGACCCAACCCTCCTCGACAACTATCGCCCCATAGCCCTCATGAACAACTTCCTCAAACTATGGAGCGCACTAATCAAAGATGCAGGCTCAAAGTACGCAGAAACACGGGGCATCCTTAGTGACCATCATGATGGATTCTGGAAACACAGCAGCATTCACGACGCTCTCTTCTCCATCATCATGGTGATGGACGACGCCAAGCTCTACCACAAGGACTTCTACGTCATGTACGCTGACTTCAAAGGCGTGTTCAACGCAGCCGACAACCGCATCATGTTCAGACACATGCGCCAACTCGGTATGCCCCCATCCTTTGTCGACACGTGCGAACACCTTTACGGCGTCTCCTCCACCAAATACATTACCCCGTACGGCCCCACCCCATCCATAGACATAAATCGTGGCACCCTGCAGGGAGACACCCTCTCCCCCTTCCTCTTAACCCTTTGCCTAGAACCCTTCCTCCGCTGGCTCACGGTGGGCAAAAGGGCCTACCGCCCGCCCCCCCCCCCCACCACTAACGCTGACCCCGCAGAACCCACAGCTACCTACCCCGGACATGGCTTCGCCGACGACTTCAGCCTCGCCACGGGCTCAACCCCCGACATGTCCATCCAACTCTGGAAACTCTCCCTCCTCAGCACCTACACAGGTATGACTGTCAACATCGGAAAATGTTGCATTACCGGCGCCCTCTCGCGCTCAGGCAACGCTCTCTCCCTTGCCAACATCACCCTACTTGCTTTCCGCCTTCAAACACATTTCATCACCATCAACTCAAACCCTGTCCCCATCCCCTCCATCGGCCGCTCGGACACATACCGCGTCCTAGGGGTCGAGCTCAACACCTCCCTCACTTTCACCAAACACTAGCTGGAACTAATAAGACGCACCACCGCGGCCCTCATCACCGCCCTCTCCACCTCCCCACTAACACAATCCCGCAGACTCCGAGTCATCCGTGGACTACTAATCGGAAAACACTTCACCCTCTAAATCGGCCTCTTCAGCGACTCGCAATTGGACATCCTCGAAGGACAAATCTGCCGAGCACTCCGCTCCGCCGTCTCCTCGGTGCGTAACCTCCCTCGCACCGCCCTCCACCGCCCTACCACGGACCTCGGCTATGGCCTCCCCTCCCTCAAAGCCCACGCCGCACAATTCACAGTTTGCCACCTCCACAAATCATGAACAACTCTGGATATAGGGGCCACATGGCTCGAGCACACATGCACACCATATCCACCGCATACACCCACTGGCCCAATGAATCCATCATGTCATGCAGCTCCTCCCCACCCACACTCCGCTGCCTAGTACGGGCCCAACGCGACGCAGGCACCATGCTCCACAATATTCCTCCACTCTCCCTAACCAACCCCATCGCCTCCACACTTCGCGCCCACTTCACTCACCACGACACCACCCTCCTCGCATCACTCCGGGACAGAGCCACCACATCACCGACCCTCACACTTATAAACATGCATATTGTGAATTCACGCCCCGCAAAACACACGCGTCCCTCCTCCCCCGCCTCACCCCCTTTGGAAAAACAACATCACCACATGGCCACAAGTCCTCCTCCGCGCCAACACAACCTCCATCCTCCTCAAATCATGTAAATCCATTTCCACACACACGGGGTCCATCACCTCACTCTTAGTCCCCATCCACCTTCTCGCCGCAGTCCTACCCGAACCACTCGATACCATCCACAACCGCCTCCCCATCACTCACCTCACCCCCAAACAAGCACTCCCCCCACCACCATCCACCCCTCATGGCTTTCCCTCCTTCCCCCCCCACCTCCCCCGCTCCTCCACCACCCTCTCTTCCGGCATCCACACCACCCACACTAGAACCCCCCCTCCCAAGGCACCCACCACACACATCGAGTCAGAATATATCTCTCCCTCCGACCACCCCAACCCTCCCTGCGACGTCACGCGCATCATCTTCAACACACAAGGACACAGAATAGGGACAAACACAATACATTGTAGAATGAGCTCCGGAACACCTCACGGAATGGGAGCATGGGACACCCAACTCCAAATCGACGACGGCTTCCGCCTCATCTCCTCCACCCCCACATCGGTGTGTCTACCCACCCCCTCCCCCCCCCACCTGCTCCATCTGCCATGAACCCCCTACACACAGACCCCACCTCCACATGCTGCACGTGCCCGCACTTTGCCGTCCATTCCCAATGCCGCCCAGCTCATGGACCCGCCACCTGGCGATGCGATTGGTGCGATCGCAGCCAACAACACGACCTCAGCCGCCTACACGAGGACCAGTGGGCCCCATGTCTACAACTCCACGACACCATCAGTGAGACCCCCTCCGGCCCTACCGTGCTTACTACATTTAACTCCGGATTTGTCCCCTCCACGACACCCATCCTACCCGAACGTGGACCCCCCCCCCCCCCCATGGACACACCCCCCCATCACATTCAACCACGACCCTATCCACCCCGACCTCGACATGCTCCCAACCGGAAAATTCACCATCCACACCCACCCAACACTACATGACACCACCATCCTTTGCACCCCCGACGGCCGCGCGGTCACTACCCTCAACGGCCCCCGCGTCCGACACCTATTCCAACTCTTCCGCCCCGACCTCACGCAGCACTCGTTCGAAGAGGAGGTCTACCACATCATAACTCGCCTAGGCTCCCGTTCTGAAATTCACTCACCCACACCCGCCACCACCACACGCAACAGATGGGCCACTAGAGAGGACCTACTCACAACACTCCGCGACACATTTCACATCCAAACAGAACTCTATTCCGACCCCCTTAACAAATCACTCCACTCTCATACCTACCACTCACTATACCCCGAAGAAATCGTCTTCTCATCCAGCGGAAGCAACGCCCCACATACTTGGCACGGCACCAACATCGCCAACCCAGAATACGATCACGAATGCATGCGCCGAGCCATGGAACACGCAATCACCAGCGCCCACTCCACAGCCTCACACACACCCACCGCCACCATCCTCATACTCCTCCGATGGGAACACACACCATACCAACATTCAAATACATCGACTCCCCATACGCACGCCACCTCTACACCCTTCCCAACGACGCAAACACCTTCCTACCCCCCGACCAACACACATACCTCCCCACCCCCACCCCATTCGGCACACGCTGGATGGTCGACATCTACCTCGTCGCCAACCCCTTCGCTCTCTCCGTCCTGCCACCACACAAAGCCATGGCCGCCCTCCACAACACACTCGAGTCAATGTACAACACACACCTCCCCAACCCCACCATCACCATCCCACCTCCACACCTCTTCGACACCTACTCACCCCACTCGGCAGGCATCTACCATCGCCCCCCCAACCCCTCACACCCCCTTACCTATCCCCTCCCGGAACGCACGAAATTAACATACTCCCCACCAGAGGAAATCTTGCATGGAACTGGCAAGACTTCGTATGCACAGACGGCTCCAAGAAGGGAGGCTCCTCCCCTCTCGGAGCAGCCGCCACCCACCCCGCCTCGGACAGCCGCATCAAAATTATAGTGACCTCTACCCCTCCCTCACACACCATCAATCGCGCTGAATTAGCATGCACAGACATAGGCCTCCAACTAGACCACACCCACCTCCTTATAGACAGTGCGTGCTCCCTCCGCCTCATACAAGGCTACTTGAAATGCCCATCCGCTTACAAACATAACATCCGCCGCGACACGCTCCTTTCCATCACACACACCCTCAAAACCCGCTGCAACACAGGCATCCGCACACACCTCGGCAAAATTAAAGCACACAACCACTCACTAGGAAATGACCTCGCAGACACACTAGCTAACCAAGTCGCAGACGGACACCCACCCGACACAAGATACACTACATGTTTAGAAGTGTCGATAGGCCACTGGACATGGCCATACACCCTCATTTCACAAACCCTAGGGGAACCCATACCCTAAATATACACAAACCTCAAAACTGACGCTCACACTCACAGCACCAAATACACTCACACACCCCTCTCACAAACATCCAAAACACGGTGCCCTCCTCGCCCGCGCCGCGGATAACGGCGATGACTTCACTTTCCACAAAAAATACAGAGCACTCACCAACATCCAATTCACCCACAAGCAAGAATTAATGTGGGGAGTCCATAACACCCGCCTCCTCACACACAACCCCACATTGCGCTGCCCCATGTGTGGCCAATTCAATAGCAACGGTCAGATGGCCGGTAACTGCCCCACCATGTCTGGGCTTAGACAGGATCGCCACAATAGCGCGCTACAACTCCTATTGTTCCTCCTTGAACGCCACAACGGAGAACGATGGGAGACCATAAGTGCAAACTCTGGTAATAAACACATCAAATCCTTTACATCCCCCACACCCGCCCACACTCCTCTTGACTGTCACCCCCCTCACCCCACACATATGCCCACCCGCCTTGTTGCTGCCGACGAAGGTCTCTCGCCCGACTCCCTAACCTCGTGCCCCGCCATCCCCCCCCCCCCGAAATTCTCCCCCCGCGCTACGACCCCCGGCGCACAAACTCGACTTTATCCGCCTCCTCGAACCTCGATTCGTAGGTCACACAAACGGTCGCCGCCGATACTCATCAATTAAAAAGATTCAGATAGGGGAGTGGAAGTACTGCACGGACCACAACCTCTCCCAAACAGCCTAAATGATTCGTGCCAAGTACACACCCCTCGCAAATGCCATCCGCAGCCACTGTCCATGTACCGAAGTAGATATCCTCCCCATCGTCATGAGCCGCACGGGTACACAGCACTCGTCCACCATCTCAAGTCTCACTTCTCTACTCACCCTCCGCACTGACTCCCCTGACAAACTCATCTCCAAAGCACGACTCGACACGTCTCGCATCCTTGCACAACTCCACACGCACACTGTCAAGTGGCTACATCATCTCCTACTTGTATACCGCATCAAATCCCGCATGGCCTCTCGCCGCGCCTCCACACACTGCACCTTCACACGCCCCTAATTGCACGCCGCCACCACCTCGCTCCGCACACTCCCCGGGGGGGAGTAAAACCCCCGACCATCCTTTGAGAGGTTGGATCTATGTGCTTAACGGTCTAGCCCTGACTTGTAAGTTTCCTATATGGCATAGTTGGGACGGGCCCAGAGACAGCAACCGGCGCATACGGTAATTGTTGTAAACCGGCGCATACGGTTCATGTTGTAGACAATTTCAATTTCATCCAAAAGTACGGCACCTCTTGTGGCTCTGCTTCTGCGCACACCGCCATGCTGAGCAACGTCAACGCCGACGACACTGACAGTTGTCCACTCTCGAGGACTGCAGGCATGAGTACGATGACACCGAGGTGAGTGCCCCCTTCAGCTTTGTCGCCTTCTCATCTTCCCTCACACCGGGTCGTGACCTCTCACAGTTTAGGGTAGTTGATTCAGCCTGCTCGATCAACTTTACCGCGATTCGAGGTGATTTCGCTACGTTCATCCCCCCTTCCGCTCCCTCTCGCGTGGGTGGGGTCGGCGTCGACGTTAAGGGCATTAGCTCGGTGCGGATTTTTGCTCGGCTGGCTTCTGGCGATATCACCCCCGCACGGTCCATGCATTGTACACCCCCGACATGTCATCTTGCTCTCCTCAGCGCATCAGGAGACTCCTT